>LVTN01000926.1:63827-76264 GCA_001649415.1 Musa itinerans | reverse complement strand
AAAATTTTGGAAATCATAGTTTTAAAATTTGCCACCGTGATCACTCCGAATTGATGAAATCATAAAGCCTTTTTCATTTTGAACAAGTTTACAAAACTTAGAAAAATAATTAAAGTAATCACTTTTGTGTGCCAAGAAGTATGTCCAAGTGTATCTACTATAATTGTCCATAATTACAAAGGCGTATTTGCTACCTCTTAGGTTTGATGTATCAATTGGTCCAAACAAATTCATATGGATCAATTGCAATGGTCTAGAGGTGCTTATTTGATTCTTTGGTTTGAAACTACATTTTATTTATTTTCCTAGTTGACATGCATCACACACATTATCTTTAACAAACTTAATGTTAGGAATACCGCTTACAAGTTCTTTGGATGAGATTTGAGAGATTAGTTTCATACTAGCATGATCTCTTATGCCAAAGCCAAACATTGTCATTCAAAACCGAAAAATACATTTCATCACAAAGATCATCAATGTCAATGGTGTATACATTATTTTATTTTAGGGCAATAATAGAGTTGTTTTTGTATGGTTGTTCAATAATGAAAGCATTGGATTTAAATATAATGTTGTATCCTTTATCACATAATTGACTAATACTCAAAAGATTATCCTTTGCCAATGATTTTTCCCTTATTGTTATCTCCGAAGGTGACATACCCTTTGTCTAGGCTAGTGAGCATAGAGAATTTAGATGGATCTCTGATTATGTGCCTTGAGCATCCACTATTAAGGTACCATCTCTTGCTCCTAGCTTGTGATGATAAACATTTCTACAAAAGAGGGTTATTTTTAGGTAACCATTTGACCTTGGGTATCTCAAAAATTGATTTACTCAACCTATCGTTTTGCATAGAGTCATTTGAAGTTCCTTTAGGAACCCAAATCAATTTATGTGGACTATATCTCTTAAATGGGCATTTGTATGCAACATGTCTGGGTTTGCAACAAAAGTTGCATTTGGTGTGAGGTGATACATACAAGGTAGGGCCTATAACAAAGATGGTTGGATTTTTATGAGTGTTACTCACAAAGCCGATTCCATCTCTTCTATGAACGTGACCCTTATTGGTAAGGATCATGTTCAAGGACTTGCTACCAACCTCAAACTTTTCTATGGTTTCTTTGAGTAGCAAGTTTTCCTTCTTAAGTGCCTCTAAGTGTTCACACTTAGTACATAGAAGCAAAGAAGGATTATCATGTTTAAGTTTTTCAAATTCAATATTTAAAATAACATGCTCCTTTTTCAAAAAATTATACTTTTTACTCAAAGTTCTACATTCATCAAACAATTCATGAAAAGCACTTAAAAGCTCATCGAAAGATAAATTTTCATCAATGAACTACTTACCTCATCTCCGATAGCCATTAGTGCATAGTTGGCAATCTCTTTGTTGCTTTGTTCTTCACCTTTGGAATCACTCGAGTCATCCCACATCACTTTGAATACCTTCTTCTTCTTTAGTTGCTTCTTCTTTACTTATGGACATTCGCTTTTGAAATGTCCTAGCTTCTTGCATTCGTAGCATATGATTTATTCTTTCTTGGGTTCAATTTTATTTTTAGTATCATTTTTAAATTTATTTCCTTTTATAAATTTTTTACACTTTCTTGTCAAGAGTGCCATGTCATCATCATAGTCCTCATCACTTGAATTTTCTTTCAAGTGATCTTCATGAGTTCTTAGTGTTATATCCTTCATATTTTTTGAAAGGTTGTTCTTAAGCTCTTCATGAACATTGCAAGTCATCTCATAGGTCATTAAAGACCCGATAAGTTCTTTGAGAGGGAAATCATTCAAGTCTTTGTCCTCTTGAATGGCCATTACTTTAGGGTCCCAACTCTTTGGAAGGGATCTCAAGATTTTTTTAACAAGTTTAAAGTTCAAAAAATATTTAACAAGAGCTTTTAAACTATTGACGGCATCCGTAAAATATGTGTACATGTCAACAATAGTTTCGCTTAGCTTCATCCGAAACAATTCATAAGTGTGAATTAAAAGATTTATCTTCGACTCCTTTACTCTACTAGTGCCTTCATGAGTAATTTTGAGTGTGTGCCAAATATCAAAAGTTGTTTCATAAATAGACACTCGATTGAACTCGTTTTTATCTAAAGTGCAAAATAAGGCAATCATAGCCTTGGTATTTAAAATGAAAGTCTTCTTCTCCAACTCATTCCAATCGTTCATTAGAAGAGAAGACTTTTGAATGCCATTTTCCACAATATTCCATAACTCAAAATCCATAGAAATTAGAAAATTCCTCATTCTAATATTCCAATAGGTGTAATCTGTCCCATTGAACATGGGTGGACGTGTAATTGAGTGACCCTTTTGGTTGCCGGCAAATGTCATCTCTCTTGGGTTTCAATCCAAATCGAGAGTGACCTTACTCTGATACCAATTGTTAGGATCAAGAGCAGAATAAAGAAGGGGGGTGAATTAGTGCAGTGGAAAAACTTGTCGGTTTTGAAAACTTTTTGTTCGTTGAAAACCAATCTCGAAAAGTGCTTGACTTTAGAGTAAATGAACTAGCAATTAACTTAGAAAGTAATGGCAGTAACGAAAAATAGAATAGAAATGAGCACATCTGAATTTATAGTGGTTCGGTTGTTGTGACCTACATCCACTTTCGATTCCTCCTCTATCGAGGTAACTAGCGTCCACTAAAAGTCTTCCTTCAATAGGCAAAGACCAACCACCTCTTTACAGCACTTTCTCCTTTTCACGGGTTTAGGAGATAACCCTTATAAGCCTTACACCTCTCTTGAATGATCATAACACTTAGAAAGGGAGGAGGAGGACTCTTTTCACTTTTACAACAATTTCACACCCCAAGACTTCAATATTTTGTTCATACTTTTCGTGCCTTTTCATGCAGAAAATGGTGGGGTATTTATAGGCCTCAATGACTTCAGAATTGGAGCCAAAAAAGTGTTACATCCCTGGATTTTGGGGTACTAGCGGTACCACCACCATTATTGGGCGGTACTACCACCTGTAAATTGACACTGGAGGGTACTATCGCTCAGTCTAGATGGTACAACTGCCTGATAGAGCTCAGAGACCGAACTCTAGCGGTACCACTGCTTGACAACATTAACTGCCGGTGGTACCATCGCCCAGTCTCGGTAGTACCACCATCTAGAGCACCCGGGAGACTAAGTCCCAAGTGGTGCCACTGCCGTTCTTGGGGATGCCACCGTCGGCCGTGACTTCAAGTGCTGAATGGGCTGTTCAACCGGCCCAATTCAGCCCTGTTAAGGGCCCAGTTGGCCCCTAACTGAGTTAGTGGGATTACCTCCCAATTTTAACTCAACTTAAGGTCTAAGTACGATAATTTAAGACATTAACTAAGCAATCTTGGTCCGGTGTGTCAATTGTTCTTCCGGCGAGCTTCCGATAATTTTCCAGTGAACTTCTAACGATCTCTCGGTAATGTTCCAGCGGACTCCTGGCAAGCTTCTAGACTTTATGATGATCTTCTTGGCAAGTTTCGATGAGCTTCTTTGGCAAGCTCCTGGACTTCTCGGTTAATTCTGGTAGAAATTCTGACGAACGTCCGGACTTCTGACGAACTCTCGAACTCTCAACGAAATCTCGATCTTGACTCTGGCACAACATTTGCTTTATGTCTTTCCACTATTATAGTTAATTTTGCACACTTTTCTTAACATATAGATTAGATCAAACAATTTACCAATTGATTTCATCATCAAAATCCGAGATTCAATAGTTTTCCACAATGTTCCATAACTCCAAATCCATAGAAATTAGTCGAGGTCACTAGCATCTACTAATGGTCTTCCTTCAATAGGCAAAGACCAATCACCTATTTATAGTGCTTTCTCCTTTTCATGGGTTTAGGATATAACCCTTACAAGCCTCACTTCTCTTCTTAGATGATTGCAAAACTAAAGAAAGAGAGGAGGACTCTTGCACTTTTACAACACTTTTGCACCCCAACACTTGAAGATTTTTCTATACTTAGATATCACTTTGTTGCACTTTCATGCAGAAAAGGGTTAAGTATTTATAGGCCTCAATGGCTTCAAAATTGGAGCCAAAAAGTGTCTCATCCCAATTTTTCGGGGTACTAGTGGTATCATCGCTTGACACTCTAACATTAGGTGGTACCATCGCTTGACAGAGTCTCGGATACTAAGCTCTGGTGGTACCATCGCCTGATAGGATAGTACCACTGCTTAGTAGTAATAACTGTCGGTGGTACCACCACTCAGTCTAGGCGGTACCACCGCCCAGACCACCTGGGAGACTGCTCCCTGGGCAGTTCCACCACCCTAGTTTGGTGGTGCCACTGCCCTAGTCTAGTGGTGCCACCGCCAGACAGGGTCCAGCAACCTGGTTGGGCCTTGAATCTAGCTCAAAACAGTCCAATTACGGGCCCAATTGGCCCTTAACAGGGTTAATTGGATTACCTCCCAAACCTAACCCTAATTATGTGCTAACTATAATTTTTAAGGTATACACTAAACAAAATAAGCTCGGTAAGTCTAGGTTTCTTTCGGCGAGCTTTCAGTAATCTTCCGGTGGACTTCTGAAGATCTCTCGGCAATATTCCAACGGACTCCTGGCAAGCTCTTGGACTTCACGACGATCTTCTTGGCAAGTTTCGATAAGCTTCTTTGGCAAGCTCCTGGACTTCTCGGTCAATTTCGGTAGAACTTTCGACGAACTCTCGAACTCCCAACGAAATCTCGATCTTGACTTCGGCACTTCGTTTTGCTTTATGCTTTGATCGCTTTCGTAGTTAATCCTCCACACTTTTATGAACATATAGATTTGATCAAATAATTTACCAATTGATTTCATCATCAAAATCTGAGATTCAACAAAATCGAGTACCTTCGAAGACGATGAGCAAACCAACAAAGAAAAAGTTGTTAACTGTGCTTTGGTGGCTCTCGACGATGAGGTAAATGACTCACCCAAAACTCCTTTACTTTACTATGAAATTACTTGATATTTTTCATGAGTTGCTTTTAAATTAGTTAGTAAACAAAAAACAAAAAAATGTAAAAAAAAATCATGCTTCTCTTTCTAGTGATTTTGAAAAAAAAAATTAAAAATTTGAGCATGACAATTGCATGTTAACTCCTAGCACTAAGTATGAAGAGTTAGATTCACTTAAAAAGAAAAATGCATCACTATAACAAACAAAATAATTTTGATTGAAAATGCTTTATGTTTAATGAAACCATGTTTGATGATTTAATGATGCATAATGATGTAATGATGTAATGAAAATATTAAAAGTTTTGGTACTGTGCTTGATGATTTTATACTATGCATGAGAATTTGAAGTAATGATGACTTGAAATCTTATGTTGTGGAATTATGTATTACACTTTTGATCTTGATGATTTTTGTGATAAATCTTAATTTTTGGTTTTAAACATGATGCATGTTTTGATTTGGCATAAAAGACAAAGGCATACTTGTATGAAATAAATCACATAAATTGAAACAACTAAAAAGGGAATGCATTTTAAAAATTTCTCTATCTCTACTTTATCAATTTTTCAATAAGAAATTAATAAACCTATTTATGTTATTTAGAATCCCTTGAAAGTGATTTTGATGATTTGACAAATTGAATGAGTTGAAAATAATGATAAATATTTTGAAAATAAATGTTTGTATCATGCTTGATGGTTTTACATTTTAAATTTATGCATGATGAGTTGAAGTAATGATAGTCTAAAAAATATTTACTCAAATGCATGAATCGACAATCTTTTTGTTACGTGAATCATGATTCCTTTACTTGATGACTCGATATTTCTTATGTATGAACCAAGTTCTCCTTTCTTCTTATCATTTACTAAAAAGGAGATTTTTTTTTTATGAATCATGATTTTTCTTGCGAATTATAACTTTAATTTTTTTATGATTCATGATAAATTGGGATATATTATACATGAATCAAGATCTTTTATGTGTTCTCCCATAACTCTTTTTGCAATGGGAAAGTCTTTATCTAAATCATGATCTTGAATTCTTGATATTTAATATTTGAGATTTTTTATAAATCAAGATCTTTAATCTCCTAAAGTTTCTTTTTATTATTTAGTAAACGGAAGATTTCTCAAAATAAATCATGTCTTTTGGTATTCATGACTTAATCCTTCATGATCTTTGATATTATATCTTTCATTACATGATTCCTTTGTATTTATGGCTTGTATGCCTCATGTAATGATTGAAATATTTTGTATTATTATATCCTTCCCTTCCTTTTGACAATAACAAAGTGGGAGAGAAAATTACTATCTTGCATATCTCAAGAAAAGCAAATTGCTAGCTTACAAACAAACGCAAAACGTGCAAGCTTGCACATCTCAAAGGAGAAAGTCTTGCTAGCTTGCGCATCACAAAAATTAGCAAAAGAGGTGCTAGCTTGCACATTGTAAAGAGAAGCAAAAAGTTGCTATCTCAAGAGAAGTAAAAACTTTGCTAAACTTCACACTCTCAAAGAACTTGCTAGCTTGCACATTGTAAAGGAAGCAAAAATTGCTAGCTCTAACATTGCAAAGGAAGTAACAAATTACTAGCTTGCACTTCTCAAAAGAGAAGAAAGAACTCACTAGCTTGCATGTTCTAAAGTGATGAAAAATTTGCTAAATTGCTAAGCTTACATATCTCTAAAACTTTATAGTTGCACTTCTCCTTTTTATTGATTACAAAGGAGGAGAAATTATGATGATCATGCATAGAATGATGTATTAAAATTTTGATTATGCATGATTTTATGATAACATGTTGCTTAGATTCATAATTTATATTTAAATTTATGTTTCTATCAATATGGCATATTGATAGGGGGAGTTTAGTTTAAATTCCGTCATCAATTGATTTTCATCATCAAAAAAGGGGAGAATGTTGAATCTCGGATTTTGATGATAAAATCAATTGATGAGTTTGTAATCTAATATACGTTTTAAGTGATATAGGACTAGCTTCAATCATGAAGAGATAATTAAAGTAAGAAGAATTAGAAGTTGGGCCAAAATGGAACATGTTAGAAGATTGGACGTCGGACTAGAGGAAAGTCGATGTGTTAGTAGAAGGCTTCGTACCATAAATTTAGGCATCGGGCCAGAAGGATTGAACATTGCGCCAAGGAGATCAGGTGTTGTAGAGGTCAACATACTGATTAGATAATACGTCACAAGATAGGACAATGCACCAAAGGTTCAGATAAAGCGTTGGATGAACCAATGACATACTGGACAACTAAGTATTCTTGCTTGTAATAATTTATCTATGTTGAAAAATCTAGGGGTGACATCATATGCACAGTGGAAAGAACATAAAACAAAAACCCAAAATTTTCCTATACGTGTTCGTCATCGTACATAGATTGATGCACAAAAAATCGCGACATAGAAAACCATGTGTGAGATAATTGTGTTACCTAGGGAGATCATATATCCCTGAATCCCTCTAGATCTATAGGAGTGGATGAAGGAGGTCAAGAGTTCTCCTCTCTAGTAGTGATCCACACAGTAGGGCTGCAATGATGCTCCTCAAATCTCCAATCCTGTTATTTGAGGAGGAGATGGGGAGAGGAGAATAGGAGGTGGCTACTAAGAAGCTCCAACCTATGGGCCTTTAGTTCTCTCCTATTTATAGAGGCCCTCAGTTAACCCTAATGGATCCTGCCCTATTGGGTATCGAATCTCCATCCAATTACCTACGCCTCTTAGATTAGTAGATCTCTACCCAATAATCTCTTATTAGCTCTTATTGGATCTCATCCATGGGATCCAATAATTCGGGGGCTTATTGGATAAGATAGGAGCTCCGACGGATATCTTATATTCGAACCTCTACTCGTTGCAGCGCCTACTATAAGTGTGTGACCCTCTAGGCAATATCGAGCTGACCGTGAGTCATACTTGTCAGAACTCATTTTGGCTTAGTGAATTATTATCTCCATAATAATTCACTCGACTCATCGATTGCGGACGTAATAGGCCACTACGCCGTAGTCCCCAAACGATATAAAGGAATCTAATCCTTTGGACCTATCTGTCCTCAGTTACCATGTACCTATACTACCTCATCTATCTAATATCCCAGAGACTATATATCGGGCTTGGTGCTGTCAGGCCCATACGGTTTCTCCTCGAATCTCGTTCTAACCGGATTCTTCCAGAGAACTCATTCTCTCTTAATCCGAATGACCTTGGCCAAGGATTTGTTTAAAGAAGAACACACAGGATATTCCTCTTATGATATCGAGAGCGGATGATCCTCTATCGACACTCAATAGCCCTTGTAAGATTGGCTGTCACTCCCAATAACTAGCTATACTAGATCTGGAACTTCCAAACCTATTAGTCTGGTATTAAAGAGTGGAATACTCATACAGGACATCCTTGGTGTCTCAAGTCTAAGGACCAGATACACTACTATGACTACGGAATCATTGTTTGATAATAAGGCATCATCAACTATCCAACATTCCGTAAGCGGATCAATCAGTGAACTCATTCTCCAATGAGCACCTGCGTTGTATCTTTAGTGTCCCCACAGAGCAGCAATGAGAGCAGCTACCTCCATCATATAGACAGGTATACAGCACACTAGTCTATCCGGTTATCTCGATATCCCTCTCGAGTAACCTATGACTAGGATTATTTAGGGTCTGTGTTTAAAGGTGAATCATTCTCATTATCATGATCTCATCATGATCTGATTCCCATTGCATAAATCCATAGATATCATAATATATATGTATATATACAACAAGCAATATAAAGTGATAAAAATGCTAATATATAATAAGCAAAAAGAATGCGTAATATGTCATACGTGCCATCACTCACATGATTGGCTTGTAGGGCACCTATAACTAGCAATCTCCCACTTGACCTAAAGCCAATCACCTATGTGTCTGATCCCCATCGGACCCCTGTGACACTCAAAGACAATTTGAGCTAATGACATTGTCAGTGGATCTGTGATATCTTCAGATGGAATTCTTTCCACTGCTACATCTCCTCGGGCCATGGTCTCTCTAATAAGTTAGAAACTCCTCAGAACACTTCTGATGAGACCCAAGTTCCCTAATTTGAGCAATCGCCCCATAGTTGTCGCATTATAAGGGAATCGGCTCATCGCTATCCGGCACGACTCTCAAAATCTGTGATTAACTTCTTCATCCAGACTCCCTCCTTTGCTGCCTCTACTATAGTAATGTACTCTGCTTCTATGGTCCAGTCGATAGTAGTATCTTACTTGGAACTCTTCCTGTTAGGAATGAGTCGACATTAGTATAGCAAGTAAGGAGGCAGTTTGCAGTTAAAGTAAATTGCTCAAAAGAAATGCAAACTAGATTTTTATAGTGGTTCGGTCGTCGTGACCTACATCTACTCCACTGATTCCTCTTCCGTCGAGGCCATCAACATCCACTAACGATCTTCCTTTAATGGGCGAAGATCAACTACCCTTATAACTCGATTCTCCTTTTGACAAGTTCAGGAGAGAACCTTTACAACCCCCACAGTCTCCTCTCTCTTAAACTTCACTAACACTTAGAGTTTGAGAGGAGTTCACACAAGATTGCAGTAGGGTTTTCTTTCTTTTTCATTCTCAATTCTTATGTTTTAACCAGGGATGAGAGGGGTCTTTATAAGCCTCAAGTTGATTCAAACTTGGAGCCTAAAAATGTCTCATCCCGGGTCTCCCAAATATGGGCAGTACCACCGCCTATGCTGGGCGGTACCATCACTTGCTAGTCTGATAGTGACATTGACACTAGGTGGTACCACCATCTTACACACTGATATTGGGCAGTATCACCGCCTAGTTTTGCAGTACCACCGTCGAGACTGGCGGTACCACCGCTTGACACAGTCTCGGAGATTGTGCCACGATGGTTTCACTTGTTTGGTCACTATTTGGGCTTTTCACTTAGCCCAACATAGCCCAAACTTGGGTCACTAAATGTACCTTTCTCTTAGCCCAAAACAGCCCAATTTTGGGCCCAGTTGGCCCCTAATTGAGTTGGTCTAATTATATTCTATACCGACTCAATTAGATTCTAAACTAACTTGATCTAGACACAATTGATTACAAGCGAATCTTATGTTGTCCAGCAAGTCATTGGTTCTTCCGGCGCTTCGTCCAATCCTTTGGCACATCGTCCTCTCCTTCGGTGTATTGGTCAATTGACATGTTGTCTTCTCGCAACATCTGATCTTCTTTGTGCAATATCTGATCTTCTTGGCCCGATACCCGAATTCATGGCCTGAAGCCTTCTACCGATATGTCGACCGTTCCTCTGGCCCAACGTCCAATCTTTTGACATGTTTGCTCCGGCTCAATGTCTGATTTCTCCTACTTTAATCAATTTGCCTTTTCTGATCGAAGTTAGCCCTGCATTACTCAAAATTCTCATTAGATTATAAATACTATCAATTGGTTTCATCATCAAAATCTGAGATTCAATAATCTCCCCCTGTTTGATGATGACAACCAATTAATATGTCATATTGATACTTCTCCCCCTTTTGTCATAAATAAAAAAAAGTGTTTTTAGCAAGTTTCAAACCATTGCATTATAAATATAATCTCAAGTTTTATCATCAAGCAAGTTAGTAATTTTCTTCATCACTTTACAACATGCATAATCACCAAATCATCATTAATTTTAAAGAAGTGCAAGGTTACAAATTTTGCAAGTTTACATTTTTGCTTCTTACGATAGGCAAGCTAGTAATTTTTGGTGATGTTCAAGATAGCATATTTTTACATCTTCTTGAAATGTGTACCTTAGCAAACATTGCTTCTCTTGAGATTTGCAAGATAGCACTTCTTGCTTCTCTTTTGAGATGAGCAAGCTAGTAAGTTTTACATCATTTTAGAACATGCAAGCTAGTTCTTTCTCCCCCTTTGTCATTGTCAAAAAGAAGGGAAGGAAATAATTTTGTAATTCTTTTTCCCTTTACTACAATTTTCAAATCATGACAAAGGTAAAGTATCAATATTATTTCAATATATTTGTGCATCATTATAGTTTTAAATTAAAACATATACAATTTCAAAACCTTACATTTCATCCATACTTCATGCATGATACCAAAAATAAATCATCACTGTGGGCATATCATACATGATACTCAAGCATTCATGATACATCATTTTAGCAACAAATCATATTATTGTATACATCATTCCAAATCATAAATAATTCAAATCAAGATGGTATCAAAATGTTAAATTACATTACATCTTACCATGCATAATCATAACTTCTCATTTGTATGCATCAACATAATTTCATATCGTCACGTGAAAAATATCAAGAGAATTTTGGCGATAAGATATACTTCATGAATACAAGGAATTATAAAAATCATATCATGAAAGATAAAATAATGTGAATACCAAAAGACATGATTCATATAGAAAATTTTCTCTTAAACAAAATGCAAGAATCAGAGTAAGAAATCTTGACTCATAAAAGAAAATCTCAAGTTAAGAAATCAAGAGAAGGTTCATGATTCGATTGGAAAAATCTCAGTTAGATTCAAATCATCAAAATCATAAGAGATTCAAAATGACATTAATTGATTTATCAATATCTTGAGATGCTAGTGATTTTCTTTCTCCCTTTTGTCATTGTAAACAAGAATGAAGAAGGGAATAAATGCATCACAAAACTCAAGTAAAAAATTTTCAAGATGTCAACTAGCATATCATGGCTTGTTAGGATAAGTCTCCTTTTTTGGTGAATAGTAAAAAGAAACAAGGAGAAAATGATCTTAATTCATAGAAAGATTTTAAGTATCAAATCTCCTTCATAGTATAAAATCTCCTTCATGATAACTTCAAAATCTCCTTTATAGTATAAAATCATCAAGCATGGTATCAAAACTTTAATATTTTCAATCAAAGTCGAAAATCATCAATTTAGATACACATTATTTTTTTTCTTAAAAACATACATAGGATTAATCATTAGATTTAAATCTAATATTTTGTTCCTTTATCATAAAACATGCAATTTTCATTATCATTTTCAAAATTAACTAGAAAATGAAAAGCATGATCCCCATTTATTATTTTTTTTTTTTTATATTTTATATACTAATTTAAAAACAACATATGAAATGCATCAAGTAATTTCAAAATAAATTAAGGGGGTTTCGGGTGAGTCATTTACCTCATCATCGAGAGCCGTTAAGGTGAAGTTCATCGTTTTGTCTTCATCGGTTTGCTCTTCGGATGCACTCGTTTTGTCCCAAGTTACTTTGATTGCTCTCTTCTTATTTGATAACTTCTTTTTAAGTTTATTTTTATTCTTTAATTCTTGTTTAATGAACTTTTTAAGTTTTATAGTGAGAAGTTCAAGTTCATCATCACTTGAGCTTTCGCTCGAGTGGTTTTTATTTGTTTC
>LVTN01000926.1:25238-61041 GCA_001649415.1 Musa itinerans | reverse complement strand
GTATCGTCTGGGGACTACGGCGTAGTGGCCTAGTACGTCCGTAGTCGATGAGTCGAGTGAATTATTATAGAGATAATAATTCACCAAGTTAGAAGGAGTTCTGACAGGTATGACTCATGGCCAACTCGAGTCTCTCGACGCTTCGTCCGATTCTTTGGCGCATCGTCCTCTCTTGCGGCCTATTGCCCAATCGGCCAATTGACTCTGCAACTTCGATATCCTTGGCGTAATATCCGCTCTTCTTGGCCTGATGCCTGAATCCATGGCCCGAAGCCTTTTGTCGATACATCGATCGTTCCTCCGGCCCGACGTCCGATCTTCTGACATGTTTTCCCCCGGCACAACATGATTTTTCCTACCTTAATTGTCTCATCCTAATTGAAGCATCCTATGTTACTCAAAACACAGATTAAAATATAAACACTTATCGATTAGTTTTATCATCAAAATCCGAGATTCAACAAGTGTATGGAAGAATATAACAAGGAGGCAGTTTATAGTTAAAGTAAATTGCTCAAAAGAAATGCAAACCAGATTTTTACAGTGGTTCGATCGTCGTGACCTACATCCACTCCACTGATTCCTCTTCCGTCGAGGCCATCGACATCCACTAATGATCTTCCTTCAATGGGCGAAGATGAACTACCCTTACAACTTGATTCTCTATTTGACAGGTTCAGGAGAGAACCTTTACAACCTCCTCTCTTAAACTTCACTAACACTTAGAGTTTGAGAGGAGTTCACACAAGATTGCAATAGCGTTTTCTTTCTTTTTCACTCTTAATTCTTGTATTTTAACTAGGGATGAGAGGAGTATTTATAGGTCTCAAGTTGATTCAAACTTGGAGCCTAAAAATATCTCATCCTGGGTCTCCCGAGTACGGGCGGTACCATCACTTGTGCTGGGTGGTACCACCTCTTGCCAGTCTGACACTAACATTGACACTAGGCGGTACCACCGCCTAGTCTGGTGGTACCATCACCTGACATTCTCTCAGAGACTATGTCTAGGCGGTACCACCGCCCAGACTGGTGGTACCACCGCCTAAAACAGTCTCGGAGATTGTACCATGACAGTTTCACCTAATTGGTCACTATTTGGGCCTTTTACTTGGCCCAACAAAGTTGAAACTTGGGTCACTGAATGGACCTTTCTATTGGCCCAAAATAGCCCCATTTTGCCCCTATTTGAGTTGGTCTAATTACATTCTTAAACTAACTCAATTAAACTCTAAACCAACTCGATCTAGACATAATTGTTTACAAGCGAATCCAATGTTGTCCGGCATGTCATAGGTTCTTCCGACGTTTCGTCCAATCCTTCGCCGCATCATCCTCTCCATCGGTATATTGCCCAATCGGCATGTTGTTTTCTCGCAACATCCGATCTTCTTGGCTCAATGTCCGATCTTCTTGGCTCGATACCCGAATTCACAGCCCGAAGCCTTCTGCCGATACGTCGACCGTTCCTTCGGCCCAACGTCCAATCTTCTTACATGTTTGCTCCGACCCAACGTTCGATTCCTCCTGCTTTAATAAATTTGCCTTTTCTGATCGAAGTTAGCCCTGCGTTACTCAAAATGCTCATTAGATCACAAACATTATCGATTAGTTTCATCATCAAAATCTGAGATTCAACAATCTCTCCCTTTTTTATAATGACAATCAATTGATGACGGAGTTAACCTTACCTCCCCCCATCAGTATGCCATATTGATAGAACTTTGAATTCAAGCTAAATTCAAATCAAAGCAAATTTCATCATGAATATATGTAACATGTCATCATAAAATCTCCTTGGCGTAATATCCGCTCTTCTTGGCCTGATGCCTGAATCCATGGCCCGAAGCCTTTTGTCGATACATCGATCGTTCCTCCGGCCCGACGTCCGATCTTCTGACATGTTTTCCCCCGGCACAACATGATTTTTCCTACCTTAATTGTCTCATCCTAATTGAAGCATCCTATGTTACTCAAAACACAGATTAAAATATAAACACTTATCGATTAGTTTTATCATCAAAATCCGAGATTCAACAAGTGTATGGAAGAATATAACAAGGAGGCAAAGATAGCATATTTTTGAATCTTCTTGAAATGTGTACCTTATCAAACATTGCTTCTCTTGAGATTTGCAAGATAGCACTTCTTGCTTCTCTTTTGAGATGAGCAAGCTAGTAAGTTTTACATCATCTTAGAACACGTAAGCTAGTTCTTTCTCCCCCTTTATCATTGTCAAAAGGAAGGGAAGAAAACAATTTTATAATTTGTTTTTCCTTTACAACAATTTTCAAATCATGACAAAGGTAAAGTATCAATATTATTTCAATGTATTTGTGCATCATTATAGTTTCAAATTAAAATATGCATAATTTCAAAACCTTACATTTCATCCGTACTTCATGATACCAAAAATAAATCATCACTATGGGCATATCATACATGATACTCAAGCATTCATGATACATCATTTTAGCAATAAATCATAGTATTGTATGCATCATTCCAAATCATAAATAATTCAAATCATGATGGTATCAAAATGTCAAATTATATTACATCTTATCATGCATAATCATAACTTCTCATTTGTATGCATCAACATAAATTCATGAGTATTTCATTCATAATTTCATATCATCACATGAAAAATATCAAGAGAATTTTGATGATGAGATATACTTCATGAATACAAGGAATTATAAAAATCATATCACGAAAGAGAAAATCATGTGAATACCAAAAGAGATGATTCATATAAAAAAATTTCTCTTAAACAAAATGCAAGAATCATATGAAAATATAGAGTAAGAAATCTTGATTTATAAAAGAAAATCTCAAGTTAAGAAATCAAGACAAGGTTCATGATTCGATTGGAAAAATCTCATTTAGATTCAAATCATCAAAATCATAAAAGATTCAAAATGACATTAATTGATTTATCAATATCTTGAGATGCTAGCGATTTTCTCTCCCTTTTGTCATTGTAAATAAGAATGAAGAAGGGCAGAAATGCATAACAAAGCTTAAGTAAAAAATTTTCAAAATGTCAAGTAGCATATTATGGCTTGTTAGGATAAGTCTCCTTTTTTGGGGAATAACAAAAAGAAACAAGGAGAAAATGATCTTAATTCATAGAAAGTTTTCAAGTATCAAATATCGATAAATCAAGATCATGAATTGGATTATTGTCCTCTTTAGTAAATGGCAAAGAGAAACATAAGCGATCTTGATTTATAAAAGATTTCATGTTATAAATCTCGAGAAATTATGATTTCGATAAAACTCATTCAAATTCATTTTCATAGTCCAAAAGATCCACAAAAGCATAATATACATGGATTCATTAATCTTTTATTAAAAGTCAATAAGATAGAGATGGAAAATGTATTCCCTTTTTATATGTTATATTTTAAGTGATTGATTTCATATAAATTTGCTTAAGTTTTTCATATGAAAATCATCCATCTTATTTAAAACCGAAAAAGTAATTTTATTGTGACAAAGATCAATAAGCCATAAATCACAAAAATCATCATGCATAACTTCAAAATCTCATTCATAGTATAAAATCATCAAGTATGGTATCAAAACTTTAATATTTTCAATCAAAGTCGGAAATCATCAATTTAGATACACATTATTTTTTTTCTTAAAAATATGCATAGGATTAATCATTAGATTTAAATCTAACATTTTTTTCCTTTATCATAAAACATGTAATTTTTATTATCATTTTTAAAATTAGCTAGAAAAAGAAAAGCATAATCTCATTTTATTTATTTATTTTTTTTGTATTTTATATACTAATTTAAAAACAACATATGAAATGCATCAAGTAATTTCAAAATAAATTAAGGGGGTTTCTAGTGAGTCATTTACCTCAACGTCGAGAGCCGTTAAGGCGAAGTTTATCATTTCATCTTCATCGGTTTGCTCTTCGGATGCACTCGTTTCATCCCAAGTTACTTTGAGTGCATTCTTCTTCTTTGGCAACTTCTTTTTAAGTTCATTTTTATTCTTTAATTCTTGTTTATTGAACTTTTTAAGTTTTATAGTGAGAAGTTCAAGTTCATCATCACTTGAGCTTTCGCTCTAGTGGTCTTCATTTGATCTAAGTGTCAAATCCTTCCTGTTCTTTGGAAGGTTATTCTCATGTTCGTCTTGTGCCATAAAACTCATTTCGTAGGTCATTAAAGACCCAATAAGTTCTTTGAGAGGGAAAGTATTCAAATCCTTAGCCTCTTAAATGACCGTTACTTTAGGATCCCAAGTTTTAGAAAGAGATCGTAAAACTTTATTAACAAGTTCAAGATTCGAAAAACATTTGCCAAGAGCTTTTAAGCCATTGACGACATCCGTAAAACGGGTGTACATGTCAATAATAGTTTCGCATGGCTTCATTCGAAATAGTTTAGAATCATGCATCAAAATATTTATATTAGAATCCTTTACTCTACTAGTGCCTTCGTGTGTGATTTCAAGTGTATGCCAAATATCGAAATCCATTTCACAAATAGAAACATAATTAAATTCATTTTTGCTCAAAGCACAAAATAAAGCGTTCATAGCTCTAGCATTCAAAGAAAAAGTTTTCTTCTCTAAATCATTCTATTCGTTCATTGGAGTAGAAAACATTTGAAATCTGTTTTCAACGATATTCCATAAGTTTAAATCCATAGAAAGCCAGAAAACTCTCATTCGAGTTTTCCAATAAGTGTAGTCTATCCCATTGAACATAGGAGAACGAACGATAGAAAAACCCTCTTGAAATCTGAAAAAAGCCATTTTTCTTAAGTGTTAAACCAAATGAGAAATAACGAAGCTCTGATACCAACTGTTAAGAATGAGTCGACACTAAGGGGGGGTGGGTGAAATAGTGTAGCGGATAAAATTACGTCGGTTCTAAAAATATTTCATTTCGATTAAACCCGTTTCGTAAAGATACTTAAATTGAAAGTGTATGGAAGAGTATAGCAAGTAAGGAGGTAGTTTGCAGTTAAAGTAAATTACTCAAAAGAAATGTAAACCAAATTTTTATAGTGGTTCAGTCGTCGTGACCTACATCCACTCCACCAATTCCTCTTCCGTCGAGGCCACCAGCATCCACTAACGATCTTCCTTCAATGGGCGAAGATCAACTACCCTTATAACTCAATTCTCCTTTTGACAGGTTCAGGAGAGAACCTTTACAACCCCCACAACCTCCTCTCTTAAACTTCACTAACACTTAGAGTTTGAGAGGAGTTCACAAAAGATTGCTGTAGTGTTTTCTTTCTTTTTTACTCTCAATTCTTGTGTGTGCCATAAAACTCATTTCGTAGGTCATTAAAGACCCAATAAGTTCTTTGAGAGGGAAAGTATTCAAATCCTTAGCCTCTTAAATGACCGTTACTTTAGGATCCCAAGTTTTAGAAAGAGATCGTAAAACTTTATTAACAAGTTCAAGATTCGAAAAACATTTGCCAAGAGCTTTTAAGCCATTGACGACATCCGTAAAACGGGTGTACATGTCAATAATAGTTTCGCATGGCTTCATTCGAAATAGTTTAGAATCATGCATCAAAATATTTATATTAGAATCCTTTACTCTACTAGTGCCTTCGTGTGTGATTTCAAGTGTATGCCAAATATCGAAATCCATTTCACAAATAGAAACATAATTAAATTCATTTTTGCTCAAAGCACAAAATAAAGCGTTCATAGCTCTAGCATTCAAAGAAAAAGTTTTCTTCTCTAAATCATTCTATTCGTTCATTGGAGTAGAAAACATTTGAAATCTGTTTTCAACGATATTCCATAAGTTTAAATCCATAGAAAGCCAGAAAACTCTCATTCGAGTTTTCCAATAAGTGTAGTCTATCCCATTGAACATAGGAGAACGAACGATAGAAAAACCCTCTTGAAATCTGAAAAAAGCCATTTTTCTTAAGTGTTAAACCAAATGAGAAATAACGAAGCTCTGATACCAACTGTTAAGAATGAGTCGACACTAAGGGGGGGTGGGTGAAATAGTGTAGCGGATAAAATTACGTCGGTTCTAAAAATATTTCATTTCGATTAAACCCGTTTCGTAAAGATACTTAAATTGAAAGTGTATGGAAGAGTATAGCAAGTAAGGAGGTAGTTTGCAGTTAAAGTAAATTACTCAAAAGAAATGTAAACCAAATTTTTATAGTGGTTCAGTCGTCGTGACCTACATCCACTCCACCAATTCCTCTTCCGTCGAGGCCACCAGCATCCACTAACGATCTTCCTTCAATGGGCGAAGATCAACTACCCTTATAACTCAATTCTCCTTTTGACAGGTTTAGGAGAGAACCTTTACAACCCCCACAACCTCCTCTCTTAAACTTCACTAACACTTAGAGTTTGAGAGGAGTTCACAAAAGATTGCTGTAGTGTTTTCTTTCTTTTTTACTCTCAATTCTTGTGTTTTAACCAGGTATGAGAGGGGTATTTATAGGCCTCAAGTTGATTCAAACTTGAAGCCTAAAAATGTCTCATCCCGGGTCTCCCAAGTACGGGCAGTACCACCGCCTCTGCTGGGCGGTACCACCACTTGCCAGTCTCACACTAACACTAACACTGGGTGGTATCAACGCCTACTCTGGCGGTACCACCACCTGACACTAGGTAGTACCACCACATAGTTTGGCGGTACCATCACCTAACATAATCTCGGAGACTATGCCATGACAGTTTCACTTGTTTGGTCACTGTTTTGACCTTTCACTTGGCCCAACACAGCCCAAACTTGGGTCACTTAATGGGCCTTTCTCTTGGCCCAAAACAGTCCCATTTTGGGCCTAGTTGGCTCCTAATTGAGTTAGTCAAATTACATTCTAAACTGACTCAATTAGACTCTAAACTAACTCGATCTAAACATAATTGATTACAAGCAAATCCTATGTTGTCTGGCATGTCATTGGTACTTCCGGCACTTCGTCCAATCTTTTGGCATATCATCCTCTCCTTGGGTGTATTGCCTAATCGGCAAGTTATCTTTTCACAACATCCGATCTTCTTGGTGCAATGTCCGATCTTCTTGGCCCGATACCCGAATTCACGGCTCGAAGCCTTCTGCCAATACATCGACCGTCCTCGAGCCCGACGTCCAATCTTCTGACATGTTTGCTCCGGCCCAACGTCTGATTCCTCTTGCTTTAATCAATTTGCCTTTTCTGATTGAAGTTAGCCCTACATTACTCAAAATTCTCATTAGATCACAAACACTATCAATTGGTTTCATCATCAAAATTCGAGATTCAACACTTCCAACACACTGTTCCTCCAATCTGGATAAACATATACCCTGAATTAGACTTGCTATCATCGACATCAGACTGGAATCTCAAGTCTATGTAGCCTTCAACCCTAAGGCTACTACCTCCATATACTAGTAAAAGATCCTTAGACCTTCTCAAATACTTAAGGATACACTTTACTGCTTTCCAGTACTCCAAGCCTGGATCCACATGATACCTACTTGTGACACTCAAATTATGCGCTATATCAGGCCTGGTACATAGCATGACATATATGATAGACCCTATCGTTGAGGCATAGGGTATCTTATCCATGTTCGCCCTTTCTTCAGGAGTCTTTTGGGACATACTCCTAGAAAGTGATATCTCATGTCTCATCGATATGAGACCTCTCTTGAAATTTTTCATGCCAAACCTTTTGACAATAGTGTCTATGTATCTGGACTAGGACAAGCCAAGCATCCTCTTGGATCTATCTCTATAGATCCAAATCCCCAAGATATAGGATACTTCCCCTAAGTCCTTCATGGAGATGTGTCTAGATAACCAAGTCTTTACTATAGATACCATTCCTATATCATTCTCAATGATTAAGATGTCATCCATATATAACACCAAGAAGGTGATAGCACTTCCACTTACCTTCCTGTATACATAAGGCTCATCTTTGTTCTTAACGAAGTAATAAGATCTGATCGCCTCATCAAATATCATGTTCTAACTTCGGGAAGCTTGCTTCAGTCAATAAATGGACCTAAGCAACCTACACACTTTATCTGGGCAATCTTTGGACACAAATCCCTCAGGTTGTATCATATACACCTCCTCCTTGATGTTGCCATTGAGGAATATAATTTTCATGTCCATCTACCAGATCTCATAATCATAGTGTGCTGTAATAGCCAATAGAATTCAGATGAATTTTAGCATGGCTACAAGTGAGAAGGTTTCATCATAGTCAACACTTTGCCTTTAATGATACCCCTTAGCCACTAGCCTTATTTATAGGTCTCTACCTTTCCATCTACTCTGATTTTCTACTTGAAAATTCACTTGCAACCAAATGGTATAATACCCTCGGGTGCATCAACTAGGTTCCAAACATTGTTGGAGTACATGGAATCCATCTCAGAATTCATTGCTTATTACCACTTTCCGAAGTCTATACTTGTAATAGCCTCCTTGTACATCTGAGGATCAATATCCTCAACATCCTCTCCTCTAATATGTCCTACATATCTCTCAAGAGAATGAGATACTCTACCGGACCTATGTAAAATCCAAACTTATGTACTAGGTACCTGAACAGACTCAGGCTGTAGAATGGTGCTTACGCTAGGTTCTCCAACCTCGCTCAAGTCTATCATGCTCCCACTATCTCTGGCAAAAATATATTTGTTCTTAAGGAACACTGCTCTCTTGGCTACAAAGACCTTTTGGTCCTTGGGAAGATAAAAATAATACCCATTAGTTTCCTTAGGGTATCCCATGAATATGCTGTCGAATCTTAAATTTTGATGATGAAACCAATTGATATTTGTTTATATTTTAATATGTGTTTTGAGTGATGCAGGATGCTTCGATTAGGATGAGACAATTAAAGCAGGAAAAATCATGTTGGGCCGGTGGAAAACATGTCAGAAGATTGGACGTCGGGCCGGAGGAACGGTCGACATATCGACAGAAGGCTTTGGGCCATGGATTCGAGCATCGGGCCAAGAAGAGCGGATATTGCACCAAGGATATCGGAGTTGCGGAGTCAACTGGCCGATTGGGCAATAGGCCGCAAGAGAGGACGATGCGCCGAAGAATCGGATGTAGCATCTAGGGACCAATGACATGCTAGACAACTTGATTAATGCTTAGTATTAATTGTCTAGATCGAAGTGCAATTTTACATGTGCAGGATTAACTATGAAAGCAAGGCATGAAGCAAAATGAAGTATCGGAGTTAAGATCGAGATCACGTTGGGAGTTCGAGAGTTCGTCGGAAGTACGGACGTTCGTCGGATGTTCTAGCGAAACCAACCAAGAAGTCTCGGAGCTTGCCAGAGAAGCTCGTTGGAACTCGCCAAGAAGATCGTCGTGAAGTCCATGAGCTTGCCGGGAGTCTGCCAGAACATTACCGAGAGATCATCAGAAGTTCGTCGGAAGATCGTCGGAAGCTCGCCGGAAGAATAGACTTACGGACTTGTTTTAGCTCATATTATGTCTTAGATTTTGTAGTTAGCACGTAATTGGGTTTGGATTTGGACCAACCCAATTAGGGGCCAACTAGTCCTATGTAAGGACTATGTTGGGCCCAAACAGTGCCCCAAAAAGTCTCACCATCATGGCACAGTCTTCGAGACTGTGTCAGATGGTGGTACCGCCAGTCTGGGCAGTTGTACCGCCCTTGGCAGGGTGCCAAGCAGTGGTACCATCAGTCTGGGCGGTGGTACTGCCCAGCACTACCCCCCAGGCGGTGGTACCGCCCAGGGTAGTTTCAATGTCAGACTGACACTAGACGGTGGTACCGCCGGTGCCTGGGGAACCCAAGATGAGATGTTTTTAGGCTCCAAGTTTAAATCAACTTGAAGCCTATAAATACCCCTCTCATCCCTAGTTAAAACACACAAGCACAAAGAGTTTAAAAGTAAAGAAACGCCATAGAAATAGCTTGTGAGAATCCTCCTCAAGTTCTAAGTGTTAGAATTCTGTAAAAGTGTGAGTGCTTGTAAGGGTTGTCTCTTAAACCCGGTAAACGGAGAAGAGGGGTGTAAGAAGGAGGTTGATCTTTGCCTAGTAAAAGAAGATCGATAGTAGATGTCGGTGGCCTCGACGGAAGAGAAATCGGCGGAGTAGATGTAGGTCACGACAACCGAACCACTATAAATCTGATTTGTATTTCTTTGAGCAATTTACTTTAACTGTAAATCTTCTTACTTACTCTTTACATCCACTACGATTTTCTATACGCTTTCAAGCTATCTTTCCGAGATTGGTTTTTATCGCAACGAAGTTTTTAAATCGATGTTATTTTACCGCTGCACTAATTCACCCCCCCTCTTAGTGCTGACCCCATTCCTAACATATGCATCATTCCTTCCTGGATTCCAATTTGTCAGGGTTATCTTTTGACGTGGGTAGGGCAGCCTCAAATCTTAACAACCTTAAGATCGGGCTTCTTCCCTTTCCATATCTCATATGGAGTAGACACCACCGACTTAGTTGGAATTCTATTCAGAAGGTAAGCTACGGTCTCTATGGAGTATCCCTAGAATGAGTTGGAGAGGTCGACGAAACTCATTATGTACTGCACCTTATCTAATAGTGTGCGATTCCTCATTTCGGATACACCATTGAGCTGGGGTATATAAGGAGGTGTCCATTGGGACAAAATCCTATAGTCTTTGAGGAATTGGGTGAACTCTGTATTCAAGTACTCACCTCTTCGATCTAATCGAAGAGTCTTGATACTCTTTCTAGTCTGATTCTCTACTTCATTCTTATACTCCCTGAATTTCTCGAAGGCCTCAGACTTGTACTTCATCAAGTACATATGTCCATACCTTGAGAAATCATTAGTAAAAGTAATAAAGTAAGAGTAACCACTTATGGCATGAGTTGACATGGGACCACATACATCACTATGTATGAGTTCCAACAACTCAGTGGCTCTCTCTCTAGTTCCACTAAATGGAGAGTTGGTCATCTTTCCACGAAGGCAAGGCTCGTAGGTTGCATATGACTCATAGTCGAATGGATCTAAATATCCATCCTTTAGCAACTTTTGAATCCTTCCCTCATGGATATGACCCGACCTACAATGCCATAAGTATGCACTATTCACCTCATCTCGTTTCCTCTTGGACACACTTATATTCATGATATGTGGAGTAGTGTCTAGCATAAATAAACCATTATGAATGTTCCTCTCATGATGATCTCATCATTTAATAATATTGAACAACCATTGTTCTCAAAAACTTATTTACATCCACTAACTATCAAACATGAAATGAAAATAATATTTTTGATAATAGAAGGAACAAAATAGCATGCATCCAATGCAATAATAACTCCACCAGGCAGATGTAGGGTGACCTTGCCAACAGCAATTGTGGCAACCTTTGCTCTATTGCCCATTTTAAGGTTTATCTCGCCTCTCACCAGTCTCCTAGGTCCTGCTAGAACCTGCAATAAATTACAGATGTGATAAGCACTACCGGTATCCAATACCCATGTGTTATCATAAGATTTTGACAAATAGAGACTAATCATGAATGTACCTAAAGCTTCTCCAAACATTTGTTTTGCCTTCTCTACAAGGTACCTTTTGCAGTTCCTCTTCCAGTGCCCATCTTTGCCACAGTAGAAGCAATGGCCCTTATCCTTTGCTGAGTCTTTCTTACCAACCTTTGATTTACCTGATCTGCCATTGTCCTTGCCCTTCTTAAGGGACTTTTCTACCTTCCTTTTCTTTCTAATCTTACTAGCATAGAGAACTGGCTTATCTTTCTTGATAATGATCTCACCGAGAATTGGCTTTACTTTCTGATCTCACCAGTATTGAGGAGCTTAGGAAGAGTTACCTCAAGCTTATTCATATTAAAATTCATTATCAACTGAGAAAAGGAATCTGATAGGGACTGAAGTACAAGGTATATACATAGGTCATCCTTTATGACCATTCCTAGACCTGTGAGTTTCTTGATCCACTCAATGATCTTAAGGACATAATTCTGAACTAGTATCCCCTTAGTCATCCTAGCACGGAAGAGACTCTTGGATATCTCATATCACTGAGTCCTTCAATGTTCCTCAAACAATTTTTGAAGATGGAGGAGAATGGATCTGGCATCCATCTTTTCATGTTGTCTCTTTAACTCAGGAGTCATGGAACCTAACATGTAACACTGAGCAAGAGTGGAGTCATCTATATACTTCACGTAGCGATCAATCTCATCCTTGCTTACCCCTTTCTCAAGCATAGGTATCACTGTATCAAGGACATATGGGATTTTCTCCACCGTGAGAACGATTCTCAGGTTACGGAGCTAATCGGTATAATTTGGACCAGTGAGGTGGTTGACATCAAGTATGTCATGTAAGGGATTTGAATATGGCATATTTTATGAAAATAAAGATGTAGCAGAAATAAATAACATATAGATTTTGTAAAAAAATAAACAATTAAGATAAGGACTTCTATCTTAATATACTCCCACTATTTTCTCACGAATCACACAACTCCCTCTGGTATGTGAATCAGAGACCTCCGATAGATCTCTAGTGGGGATCGGGATCCAATCGGCGTCTTAACGTAACCTCGAGTGACTCGACCAATTACGCTAAGCCCGTAAAAGTAGGCAACTCTGGCCAATCACAACTCCTTGTGATTCCCGTCCTATTCGGCCTCCGAACTACCATGGCCTCAAGTGACTCGACTAACCATGGTGTTCGGTTAAGTCATCACTATCGTTACAAGATGAGTTTGATTCGACAATATGCCCTCAAGTGACTCGACCAAGCATAGCATGTCCTTAGGTCACTGTGACATCTCTATGTCATAGGCAAGATAGCGAATTGTGAAATAGTTGAGTCTCGAGTGACTCAACCAACTCAACCTATGTCAGGAATTGGTCCCTACCTATAACGATGGAAGGCCACGTGGGTTAATCTAATTGCCTCACGTTTACTGAATTAAGATTATAAAGAGAGGGGATATTTTATTTGGTCTAATTTGGTCTCTTAATATGGCATATCACACACATACATATTTAATATATATCTATATCACATGCAAATATATATATATATATGTAGTAGATGCATAAATAATCACACATCAAATGAGCAATCACACCAGATGATCATGGACCACATCCTAATATGATTAGGCCCGAGCCAATAGGCCTAATCACTCACATCAAGATCTATGTCTGTAGTGGAGCATCTCCATACCCTATGATCGTCCATCTCATTATCGTCGGTTCCGTCGGCATCTCGACGCATCTCCATACGTCGCAATCGTCCATCTCGGTCTCGTGGGTCCCGCTATCGCTTTCACGCTCCCACTATGCCTCCTTGTGTGATTATAACTTAATCATAGGCACGCAAGCCCAACAACAAACAAGAAATAAATTAGAGACTTGCAGGCCCCAATAATAATAATCACAAGTACACACATCACACAGTCCATGATCATCTGTCCACATCTCATACATCACATGCACACATCATCATCATGTAGGACTACTAGATAATAATAATAATAATAATAATCAATTAAACCTTTTAATTAATTAATATTTTCTGAAATCAAGGACATGTAAGGAATTTTCTAAATTATGAGGGGTATTTTCATAATTTAGACAAAAGGACAGAACTAGAATTTCTTAAATTCACAAGAGCAAAACTATATTTTTGCCCAAAAATGCCCTAAACCCCTTTCTCCCCTACTTGCTGTGGCCGCCACCACCCTTACCGATGGCGGACCTTTGCGGCGAGGGGCGAGGGCGCCGCCCCTGCTTCCGATAGCTCGAGCGCGGGCGGTGTGCTTGTAGGCGGCGACGCTGCTGCAGTTGGGTGCCCCCCCCCCGCGGGTGGCTCTGCTCACGGGTGGGCGCCCCTATAAGCACGACCGCACCCGTGAGCGCCTCTACTAAGGCTCACGCGCGGGCCCAATGGCGGCGGACGTAGCCTGGGCTCATGCGTAGGCTGCTTGCGCGACGCCTCTACCCGCAGGTGCCGCTGCCCCACTAGGCTAGTGCCCTTGTGGGCCTTGCCGCCCCTGCAGGTAGTTTCCCCCATAGGCACCGCCCCCGGCGGTGTAGTGCCGGCCACTACTATCATGCCCCCCTAAATTTAATTCTCAATCAGAAGGTGTGAACCTAACTCAAAATTGATAATATTAGAATTCAACAAACAATCCAGGATCCAAACATACATTTGAGAATACTTAGAAAACATTCAAGTCAGAATTCACCTCTACAATCCACAATTCACAAAACCTGTGCAGTTTATAATCATACGTCATATCACTTAATGATTCATAAAATCCAAAGCTTACTCAACTAAACCATAACCACATCATAAATCCATAATTGTGGGAATCTATACAATCACAAAACCAACATGTACCACATGTTTATATCATTACACTATTTTAACTCAACATTCCGACATGAGAGGTACTTTTCAAACATTTACAAAACTCAAGTTCATATTTATCATAAACATTCCATTAGATACCAAGTATACTTATACAACAAAAACATATCATCCAATAAAGATTTGCCCAAAGTCTTCTAGCTTCCACTGCCTTAGCCCAATTTAAACATTTTAGCAAGTGACAAGCTATCCTGAAAAAATTATTAGCAATGGAGTGAGCACATAGAGCTCAACAAGCGACTAACATATCCATGATGAAAGAGGACAGTTTCAAACAAATAAGGTTTCAAAATACAAGACAGAGATACAAGAGTTCAAAGATAGCTACTCGATGAGTGCAGAATTATAATGTCATATCATTCGAAGTATGTTTTGTTCATAACAATAGAGTAAGGGCTTATTGGAGCATATCATTGGCATAAGAAGCATATCCATGACATATGAAATATTTCAAAGCATATCAAGGACGTATAAACATTTCGAAGCATATCAAAGAACAAATATGAAACAAAAGCTCAAATGACAAATAGCAAAGGAGCAGGATTAGTTGGAGCATATCATTAACGTAAGGAGCATTTCGGATATCAATGGCATATAAAATATTTTGAAACATATCAATGACAATGAAATATTTCAGAGCATACCAATAATAAATAAAACATTTCAGAATATATCAAAGAACAAATATGAAATAGAAGCTCAACGTCGCATTTGACATTGCATACTTTTGCATTTGACGTTACATACATTTCATTCTTATCCAATGCACACATAGAAGCATATAACCAAAACATTGGATATCATATCAAATAGATAGAAAGTGAAGCAAGATCCCAAACATAATCTCCCACGTCTGGGAGTGTCATCCATCCATGTCTGGATGAAGCCAGAGGGGGCCGGCAGAGCATCGCAGGTTCTAGGCATATACCCTTTACCATTTCTGGCAAAGGTCCAGATAATCTCTTTCCCATTTCTGTCAAAGGTTCATATAATATCTTTACTATTTTTAGCAAAGGTCCAAATAATCCCACAAATACCATAGTACAAAAGGGTATTGTGAACAATAAATTAGGACATATTGGAAACACATGCGGAACAACAGAATACATATGCGTATACCTGAACTTTACATGATAGATGCAAGTATACAAATAATTAAAGGATAAGAGTATATAAAAATTCAAGGCAATAATGTAAAGCTCAACTGAAGTAAGGGTTTTTGCTGAAATCGAATTCCAAAGAGAAGAAACCAAAAGAGGCAAAATCGACCAAAGCTTGATTCTGGCAGAATTTGAGAGGCACATTGTATGAATTATTTAGATAACCAATTATACTCCAATTTATACAAAATAGGTGCCATTCGAAAGATATGTCAATCTAGTTTTAGATAAAATAGTTTGTAAGAATTAGAGTTTAAAACAGGGAGTTACAAATAATTTCATAGTGAAAGGTCTGAAAACATCAGCTCTATTTTACTGAATCCATAGGGTCGATGAAAACAAATGTTTTCAGTTTACATTTGTATTCCAAAAATTTCAAATTAGGTAAGCACAGAAAGATGTTTGAGTCTAGATTCCAATAAATTATACTTCATATGAATCTGACTTCTCAATAGAAAGTTATAAGCAGTTAAGCAACAAGAGGTCAGAAATTACAGTCTCTGTTTTGCAGAATTTGTAGGATTAATTGAAACAGAAGTCATAGTAGGTATTTTGACTCCAAATCATTCAATCTAGGTATCAAAATAAAGGTTTTTGAGTCTACTTTCAAATGGATTAGGTTGTCTAAATCAGAGTTTAGTACTAAAAGTTAGATCTGAAACAATGTATAGAGGTCAGATTACTAACAAATTATAGATTCATAGCTTTGTATCAAAATGAAAGAAAGGTCTGGTGCTAAGCTGAAATCTTTCGAATTAAATAAAAATAGAGATTAAGATTTCTATAGGATGGCATTAGAACACTTGCTTTAGAAGAGTTTGATTCTCAAATGTGAGGAGTTGATGCAAAACCTCAAGCAAAGCTTCTTCTTCTTTTTCTTCTTCTTCATCTTCCCTTCTCTTCTCAAACCAACGTTCATTGCAGAAACTTAAGTTTTTTCTTTAATCTCTCATCTAATTACTTAGGTTTGGCTAATACAAGGGTTGCAAGGTATTATGTATGCATGAAAGAGCTTATGTGTTATCCTTCGAACAAACATAGGTAGCATCCACCTTAGGTTAGCTAGTGACACATATCCACCATTTTTTTTTTCTTTAACTTAAATCTAAATCTTTCATAAATCATATCAAATTTTTAATATTCCCATTTAGGTCCCTAACCATAAACTTCTAATATAAAATTATTTAATATAAAAAAATTATTAGCTAATCCTCATATTTACAAACAAGCATCTATAAAATTTTCAAAAATGGGGGATGTTACAACTACGGGCAGTAGTGCTAGCAGCCTGCTACAGGCAGGCCGTCGGTCGCCAGCAGCCAGCAACCAACCGCCTGCACGCAGACAACCAAGGTTGTAAGCAGCCTTTGGCCACTTTTGCGTGGGCAGTAAGGGCAGCAACAGTTGCTGCCCTTTCTTGCCTTTAGCGTCAATGATCTTGATGACAAAATTCTTCCTAAAACACAACACACGTAGTTCAAAACCAATCTATCGCACGAACAATCTGGCTCTGAAACTACTGTTGGGAAATCTAAGGGCGACATCACATACGCAGTGGAAGGACATAAAACAAAAACCCCAAATTTCCCTATATGTGTTCGTCGTCATGCGTAGATTAGTACGCAAAAACCTACGACACAAAAAATCACGTGCGAGATAGTTGTGTTACCTAGGGAGATCGTATATCCCTGAATCCCTATAGATCTATAGGAGTGGATAAAGGAGGTAACACAATCTATCTCACATGTGGTTTTCTATTTCACAGATTTTTACACACCAATCTTCGCACGATGACGAACATATCTTTAGAAATTAGGGATTTTATTTTTTGTTCTTCCACTACGCATGTGATGTCGCCCCCAAGAATTACCAAAAGTGTTATTAGAGCTAGGTTGTTCGTGCGAAAGATTGGTTTTGAACTGCGTGTGTTATGTTTGTGCAATGCTTTTGACGTTAAAATTGTTGATGCAATAGGCGAGGAAGGGCAGCAACTGTTGCTACCCTTGTTGCGCTCGAAGATGGCATAATGTCAATGCATGCACAAGTGCTGTGCCTACAGCAGCCGGTCGATGGCCTGCTTGCAGCAGGCCTACTATCGGCGGGTGGGGGTTAGCAGCCCGCAGGCGGCTCCTGCAGGCTGCTCAACGCCCGCAAGAAAGGGGCGTCGCCCCTTCCTCGGCTTTGTCGAGGAAGAATACAAGCACAGCAGCCTACGGGAGCAACGCCACCCGCAGGAGCGCCCGCCCGCGGGGGCGCTCACCTACAGGGGTGGCACCGCCCGCAAGCAAGGGCAGCGCCCCCAGCCCCCGTCATATAGGCCACTGCCGATAGGGTGGCGGCAATAGCGATGGTAGGGGAGAGGGAGAAGGGCATTAGGGTTTTTGGGCAAAAAGATAGTTTTGCCCATGTGAATTTAAGAAATTCCAATTCTATCCTCTTATCCAAATTATGAAAATACCCCTTAGAATTTAGAATATTTCCTGCATATCCCTGATTTCAAAAAATATTAATTAATTAAAAATTTTAATTGATTATTATTTTATTATTATCTAGTAGTTCTATATGATAATGATTTATACATGTGATGTATGATGTGTGGACGGATGATCGTGGACCATGTGACGATGTGTGTATACTTGTGATTATTATTATTTGGGCCTACGAGCCTCTATTTTATTTCTCGTTTATTATCGGGTCTACGTACCCATGATTAAGTTGTAATCACACGAAGAGGCACAATAAGAGCGTGGATGCAATAGCGGGATCCACGAGACGGACGATCACGATGCATGAAGATGCGTCGAGATGTCAATGGAACCGACGAGGATGAGATGGACGATCATAGGGCATATAGATGCACCGCTACACACATAGATCTTGGTATGAGTGATTAGGCCCACTAGCTCGGGCCTGATCACATTAAGCTGTGGTAAATGATCATCTAGTGTAATTGCTTATGTGATGTGTGATTGTTTATACACCTACAAGATATGTATATATATATTTGTATATGATGTAGATATATGTTAAATACGTATATGTGTGACATGTCATATTAGGAGACCAAATCAAAGAAACCCCTCTCTCGACAATATTAAGTCGGTAAACGTGAGGCAATTAGATTGACCCACGTGGCCTTCCATCGTTATAAGTAGGGACCGATTCTCGGTATAGGTTGAGTTGGTCGAGTCCCTGAAGGCTCACCTATATCGCGATTCGTTATCTTGCCTATGACATAGAGATGTCACTAGTGACTTGAGGAAATGGTATGCTTGGTCGAGTCCCTCGAGAGTATATCATTGAATCAGACTCATCTTGTAACGATAGTGTTGACTTAACCGAACATCATAGTTGGTCGAGTCCCTCGAGACCATGGTGATTCGGAGGCCGAATAAGATGGGAATCACAAGGAGTTATGATTGGCAAGAGTTTTCTACCTTTCAGGCTTAGTGTGATTGATCGAGTACCTCGAGGTTACACTAAGATGTTGATTGGATCCTGATCACCACTAGAAGTCTGCCGAAGATTTTCGTTTCATGTGCTGAGGGTATCGCATGACTCGCCAGTAAAATAGTGGGAGCAGATTAAGATAGAAGTCCATATCTTGATTATTTATTTTTTATAAAATATGAATTTTTTTTTATTCTACTACATCTTTATTTTTAGAAAATGTCGCTTTTAAATCTCTTACGTGGAATATTTGATGTCAACCGCTTCACTAGTCCAAATTATACGGATTGGCTCCACAATTTGAGAATTGTTCTCATGGCGGAGAAAATCACATACGTCCTTGATACAGTGATGCCTACGCCCAAGGAAGGGGCAAGCGAGGATGAGATCACTTGCTACGTGAACTACATTGATGACTCCACTCTTGCTTTGTGTTACATGTTGGGCTCCATGACTCCTGAGTTACAGAGACAGTATGAAAAGATGGATGCCAAATCCATTCTCCTACATATCTGTAAACTGTTTGAGGAATAGGGAAGGGCTCAACGATATGAGATATCCAAGAGCCTATTCCGTGCTAGGATGATTGAGGGGACACCGATTTAGAACCATGTCTTAAAGATGATTGAGTGGATAGAGAGACTCATAGGTCGAGGAATGGTCCTAGAGGATAACTTGTGTGTGGATCTTGTGCTTCAGTCCCTACTAAATTTCTTTTCACAGTTCATAATGAATTTTAATATGAACAAGCTTGATGTGACTCCCGGAGCTCCTCAATATGTTAAGGGAGGCAAAAAGCACTATCAAGAAAGAGAAGCCAGTTCTCTACACTAGTGAGACCAAAAAGAAAAGTAAAGTAAAAAAGACCCTTAAGAAGGGCAAGGGCAAGGGCAGACTAGGTAAAGCAAAGGTTGATAAGAAAGACCCGGCAAAGGACAAAGACCAGTGCTTCCACTGTGGAAAAGATGGGTATTGGAAGAGAAACTACAAAGAGTACCTTGGAGAGAGGGTGAAATAGAAGCTTGGAGAAGCTTCAGGTACATTCATGATTAGTCTACATTTGTCAAACTCTTATAATAACACATAGGTTTGGGATACCGATAGTGCTTATCATATTTGTAATTTGTTGCAGGTTCTGGCAAGGCCTAGGAGATTGGCGAGAGGCGAGATGGACCTCAAGATGGGCAATGGAGCAAAAGTTGCTATAGTAACTATTGGCGAGATTGCCCTACATCTACCTGGTGGAGCTATTAGTGCATTGGATGTATGTTATTTTGTTCTTTCTATTATCAAAAATATTATTTCCATTTTATATTTGACAGATAGTAGATATAAATTAGTTTTTGAGAATAATGGTTATTCAATATTATTAGATGATGAGATTATCATGAGAGGAATATTGCATAATGGTTTATTTATGCTACACACTACTCCATATATCATAAATGTAAGTGTGTCTAAGAGGAAACGAGATGAGGTGAACAGTGCATACCTGTGGCATTGTAGGCTAGGTCACATCCATGAGAGAATGATTCAAAAGTTGCTAAAAGATAAATATCTAGATTCATTCGACTATGAGTCATATGCAACTTGCGAGCCTTGCCTTCATAGAAAATTGACCAACTCTCCATTTAGTAGAACTAGAGAAAGAGCCATTGAGCTATTGGAACTCATATATAGTGATATATGTAGACTCATGTCAACTCATGCCATTGGTGGTTACTCATACTTCATTACCTTTACTAATGATTTATCAAGGTATGGACATGTGTACTTAATGAAGTATAAGTCCGAGGCCTTTGAGAAATTCAGATAGTATAAGAATGAACTGGAGAACCAGACTGGAAAGAGTATCAAGACTCTTCGATCAGATCGAGGAGGTGAGTACTTAAGTACAAAGTTTACCCATTTCTTTAAGGAACATGGGATTCTATCACAATAGACACATCCTTATACACTTCAACTCAATGGTGTATCTGAAAAGAGGAATTGTATGCTATTAAACATAGTACGGTCCATGATGAGTTTTACTGACCTACCTATCTCATTCTAGGGATAAGTCAAAAGACTGTAGCTTATCTTCTGAACAGAGTTCCAACTAAGTCGATAGTGTCTACACCATATGAGATATGGAAAGGAAAGAAGCCTGATCTTAAGGTTGTTAAGATTTGGGGCTGCCCTGTCCATGTTAAAAGGCACAACCCTGAAAATTTGGAATCAAGAATGGAGCGGTGTAAGTTCATGGGATACCGCAAGAAAATTTGTATGTATTATTTCTATCATCTCGAGAACCAAAATGTATTTGTAGCTAAGAGAGCGGTGTTCCTTGAGAATGAACACATTCTTGGCGGAGACAATGGGAGCATGATAGATTTGAGCGAGGTTAAAGAACCTAGCTCAAGCACCACTCTATAGCCCGAGTCTGTTCAAGTACCTAACACACAAGTTCCAACTTTATGTAGGTCCGACAAAGTATCCCATCCTCTTGAGAGATATATGAGACATATTAGAAGAGAGGATATTGAGGATATTGATCTTCAAACCTATGAGGAGGCTATTATGAGTATAGACTCTGAGAAATTGCAAGAAGCCATGAATTCTGAGATGGATTCCATATACTCCAACAAGGTTTAGAACCTAGTTGATGTGCCCGAGGATATTGTACCCATCGGTTGCAAGTGGATCTTTAAGAAAAAAATTGGAGTAGATGGAAAGGTAGAGACCTATAAAGCAAGGCTAGTGACTAAGGGGTATTGTCAAAGGCAATGTGTTGACTATGACGAAACCTTCTCACCCGTAGCCATGCTAAAATCTATCCGAATTCTATTGGCTATTGCAGCACACTATGATTATGAGATCTGGCATATGGACGTGAAAATCGTATTCCTCAATGACAACCTCGAGGAGAAGGTGTATATGATATAGCCCGAGGGATTCGTGTCCAAGGACTGCCCAGATAAGGTGTCCAGGTTGCTTAGATCCATTTATGGACTAAATAAGCTTCCTTAAGTTGGAACATAAGATTTGATGAGGCAATCAGATCTTATGATTTAGTTAAGAACAAAGATGAGCCTTGTGTGTACAGGAAGATAAGTGGGAACGTATCACCTTCTTGGTGTTGTATGTGGATGACATCCTAATCATTAGGAATGATATAGGAATACTATCCATAGTAAAGGCCAATTATCTAGATACTTCTCCATGAAGGACTTAGGGGAAGCATCCTATATCTTGGGGATTCAGACCTATAGAGATAGATCCAAAAGGATGCTTAGCTTGTTCTAGTCCAGGTACATAGACGCCATTATCAAAATGTTTTGTATGGAAAATTCCAAGAGAGGTCTCATACCGATGAGACAAGGGATATCGCTTTCTAGGAGTATGTCCCCAAAGACTCTTGAAGAAAGGGCGAACATGGATAGAATACCCTTTGCCTCAACGATAGGGTCTCTCATGTATGTCATGCTATGTACCAGGCCTGATATAGCGCATGCTCTAAGTGTCATGTGCAGGTAGGCAGATCCAGGCTTGGAGTACTGGAAAGCAGAAAAATGTATCCTTAAGTACTTGAGAAGGACTAAGGATCTTTTATTAGTATATAGATGTAGTAGCCTCAGGGTTGAAGGCTACACGGACTCGAGTTTTCAATCCACTATCAATGATAGCAAGTCGGATTCGAGGTATGTGTACACCTTGAATGGAGGAGCAGTATGCTGGAAGAGTTTCAAGCAAGATACTACTGCTGGCTCGACCATAGAGGAGGAGTACATTACTGCAATAGAGGCAACAAAAGAGGGAGTCTAGATGAAGAAATTCATCACAGATCTGGGAGTTGTACTAGGCAACGAGGAGTCGATTCCCTTATATTGCAACAACTATAGGGCGATTGCTCAAATAAGGGAACCTAGGTCTCATAAGAAGTGTTCTGAGGAGGTTCCAACTTATTAGAGAGATCATGACCCGAGGAAATGTAGTAGTGGAAAGAGTTTCATCCGAAGATAACATTGCAGATCCACTAACAAAGCCATTATCTCATGTCTTTGAGCGTCACAGGGGTCTGATGGGGATCAAACACATAAGTGATTGGCTTTAGGTCAAGTGGGAGATTGCTAGTCATATGTGCCTTGCAAACCAATCATGTGAGTGATAGTACGTGTGATTTGACATGCAATCTTTTTGCTTATTATATTTTGGCATTTATCGCTTTATATTGCTTGTTTCATATATACATATATATTGTGATGTCCTTGGATCTATGCAATGAGAATCGGATCATGATGAGATCACGATAATGAGATTGATTCACTTTTAAACATAGATCCTAAATAATCCCAGTCATAGGTTACTCAAGAGGGACATCGAGATAACCAAGTAAACTGGTGTGTTGTATACTCATTCATATGATGGATGTAACTAGTGTCATAGCTGCTCGTATGGAGACACTAGGGGTACAATACAGGTGCTCATTGGGGAATGAGTTCACTGATTGATCCGCTTACAGAATGCTGAATGGTTGATGATGCCTTATTGTTGGATAGTGATTCCGTAGTCTCAATGGTGTATCTAGTGCTTAGACTTGAGATACCAAGGATGTCCTGTATGAGTGCTCTACTCTTTGATACCGGACTTTTAGGTTTGGATGTCCTAGATCTAGCACAGCCGGTTATCAAGAGTGGTAGTCAACCTTATGAAGGCTATTAAGTATCGATAGATGATCATCCACTCTCGATGTCATAAGAGGAATGCCCCATATGTTCTTGCTTAAATAAACCCCTAGTCATGTTCATTCAGATTGAGAGAGAAAGAGTTCTCCGGGAGAATCCGATTAAAGTGAGACTCGAGTAGAAGCCATATGGGTCTGATAGTACCATACCCGGTATACGATCTTTGAGATATTAGATAGATGAGGGACTATAGGTACATGGTAACTAAGGACAAACAGGTCCAATGGATTAGATTTCCCTGTATCGTCTGGGGACTGTGGCGTAGTGGCCTAGTACGTCCGCAGTCGATGAGTCGAGTGAATTATTATGGAGATAATAATTCACTAAGCCATAAGGAGTTCTAACAGGTATGACTCACTACCAACTCGATATTGGGCTAGATGGTCACACATATATGGTAGACATTGCGATGAGTAGAGATCTGAATATGAGATATTTGTCGGAGCCCCTATCTTATTGGATATCCAATAAGCCTCTGAATTATTGGATCCTATGGATGAGATCCAATAAGAGCCCATGTGAGATTATTGGATAGAGATCCACTAATCTAATATGCTTGGGTAGTTGGATGGTGATCCAATATCCAATAGAGGAGGATCCATTAGGATTAAGTTGATAGGGGACCTCTATAAATACGAGGAAATCAGTGGTTCATAGGCTACAGCTTTTTGCTTGTCTCTCCTATTCTCCTGTCCTTCTCTACCTCAGAGTAGGCTTGGAGTTTTGAGGAGCTTCGTCGCAGCCCTGCTATGTGGATCACCGCTAGAGAGGAGGGCACTTGGCCTCCTTCACCCTCTCCTAGAGATCTGTAAGGATTTAGGGATATACGATCTCCCTAGGTAACACAATTTATCTCACACGTGGTTTTCTATTTCACGAATTTTTGCGCACCAATCTTCACACGATAACGAACATATCTTTGGAAATTGGGGATTTTCTTTTTTGTTCTTCCACTGAGCATGTGATGTCGCCCCCAAGATTTTCCAATAGTGCAACAATCAATATAAAGTGATAAAAATGTCAAAATATAATAAGAAAAAAGAATACGTAATATGTCATATATGTCATCACTCACGTGATTGGCTTGCAAGGCATCTATGACTAGCAATCTAAATGGAAGTAGTTTAGATGACTAATTGAGTTAGTTTTTGGTGTAACCATGCCAACTCAATTATGGGCCAATTGGGCCTATGTTGAGGCTATTTTGGGCCAAGAGAAAAACTCATTTAGTGACCCAAAAGTTGGGTCAAGTGGTGGCACCGCTAGAGGCTTAGTCTCCAAGACAGTCTCCGAGACTATGTTAGGCGGTAGTACCACCAGAATAGGCAGTGGTACCACCTAGTGTCAGGTGACGGTACCGCCTAATGTTAGTGCGCAAGCGGTAGTACCGCTTAACACAATTGGTGGTACCGTCAGGACCCAGGATGAGACCTTTTTTTCTATATTTTTAAAGTCATTTGGGGTCTATAAATACCCCAGATATTTCTACTTAGCAAAGCACAAATTGAGTAGAAAGGGAGAAAATATTCTTGAGAAAGAAAGGTTGTAATCTCTCTTAAAGTGTAGGATCACTTCTTCCTAGTATTTAGAAGTTCATCTAAAGGGAGAAGTAAGGTCTAAGAAAGAGAGGTTATAAAGGTTTTTTCCTGAGCCTATCAAAAGGAAAAATAGTGTAAAATGGTAGTTGATCTTCGTCCATTGAAGGAAGATTGATAGCGGAAGCCAGTGGCCTCGAGTGAAGAAAAATCAGGAGTGGATGTAGGTCACGACGATTGAAACACTATAAATCTGGTTTGCATTTACTTCGAGTTTTTTATTTTCATTGCAAGCTGATTTCTTACTTCCACTATGCTTACAAACATGTTTTCAAGTTAACATCTTTCTGATATCATTTTTCATTGAACGTAATTTTTCAAAACCTTTGACTCGACGTGATTTTTATCATTGCACTAATTCCCCCCCCCCCCTCCTCTTAGTGCCAACTCGGTCCTAACAAATCTTCCTTTTAACTCCTAAAAACTTCCCTCATAATCCTTACCCCATTCAAAATTCATATTCTTTTGGATTAGCTTGGTGAGAGGACTTGTAATTTGAGATAATCTCTCCACAGATCTCTTATAGTAACCTATCATACCCAAGAAACTTCTAACTTTTGTCACATTTGTTAATCTTTCCATTTAACTACTTCTTTCACTTTCTCCCTGAAATCATATGGCCTAAAAAGGTAATTTAATTCAACCAATACTCACATTTGTTGAACTTTGCATATAACTTATTTTCTCTTAATATTGACAATACATTTCTGGAGTATTTTTCATGCTCCTAGTTACTCCTCAAATATACTAATATATCATCAATGAATATAATTACATAGTCATCTATGAGTGATTGAAATATCTTATTCATTAGATATATAAAAGCTATATCTTATTCATTAGATATATAAAAGCTATAGGGACATTAGTCAAGCCAAAATGTATTACCAAGAATTTATAGTGATCATATTGAGTTCTAAAAATTGTTTTTAAGATATCCTTCTTCTTAATCTTTAATTATGAATAACCAAAGCTTAGGTTAATCTTGGAAAAGATTTGTGCACCTTGCAATTGATCAAACAAATCATTAATTCTTGGTAGAGGATACTTATTTTTTATGATCACCTTATTCAACTATTTATAATTAATACAAAGCCTCAATATTCCATTCTTCAATTTAATTAACAGCACCCCATGGTGAGACACTAGGTCGAATAAAACTCTTATCTAATAGTTCTTGTAGTTATTTTTTGAACTCCATGAACTCGAGTAGTACCATTCTATAGGGAGGCTTAGATATTATGGTTATTCTGAGAACTAAATCAATAGAAAATTCACTTTCTGTATCCAGAGGTAATCCGGGTAAGTCATCCAAAAATATATCAGGAAGCTCCCTAAGCATAAAGATTTCATTAGATTAGGTTCTTGATTTGAATACTCCTTTACATATACCAGATAGCAAAAACAATCCTTTTCCATAAGGTGATGAGCTTGAAGTATCGATATTAGGCAAGGAGATGAATCACGCCTAATACTCAGAATGAAATATGGACTAATCTAGCGTGCAAAAAGTGATCACTTTTGTATAACAATCTATAGATCAAGTTTATTGTTAAAGAATTCTCAATAATAGTAGTTGTATATAGCATAAAATCTAATGGTCTAGGTTAAACACCCAAATAGTAAGAAAAATATTATGAAACAAAAGATAAATTGAAACCAAAGTTGAACAAAACTTTTACATTTCTATTAGAAACATGAATAATACCTTCAATCACTAACTTATAAGCTCTATAATCATGTTCAGTCATAGCATATACTCTAGCATGTTTGTAAAAAATGATAAAAATATTTTTTAACATATTTTTATGAAGTGTTTACAATGTTTTCATTCCTATTTCTAAGACACTGTAAAGATAATATAAAAAGATTTTCTATATAATATTTCAATAATTGTTACATTCATTAACTACAGTCCATATACATAATTGTACTATGACATAATTTGTATCATGTATTTAAAAAATAATAAAAATACTTAATTATACTATTTTAAAGTAGCGTTTACAGTGTCTTCATTTGTATTTCTAAAACACTATAAAGATCACATAAAATCACTGTATAAGTAATATTTCAATAATTTTTATATTTATTATACTAAATTTCATATACACGATTGTACTATGACATCATTTGCATCAATTATTAAAAAATGATAAAAATATTTAGTTATAATATTTTTATGAAGTGAAGTATTTATAGTTTTTTATCATATTTCTAAAACACGATAAAGATCACATAAAAACACTTGTACGAAGGCTACGTTGATGCTTTCTAGTACGAATATACCAGTGGTTCAAGCAGCTTGAGTTTGACTGCTCGTATTTGGAGCATCGGCAACGCCTGAGTTTGGATGGAGAACGCTTGTGGCAGCTTCCATCGTAAACAATTTTGTTGCTAATCTAGTTTGTGGATTGAAGTGAATGGTTCCCTGCCATATGCAAGGACATTGGAAGGGTGGGGGAAATGAGTTATCTTAACAATAATGTATGTAAAATAAACCATATTATTACCATGTTGTAACTGCAAAGGTCTTTTCCCCTTTAATCAGGAGTTCTCCGCAAAGGGCTGGATGAAATTAGAATGAGGTGCTTTTCACTAGAATACCCCCATTTTGTCTTTGTTCCTAAGCTATGGAAATGTGTATAATGTGATGCACCTAATGCATGTCAGATTGATCCATTTGCTCGCTTTAATCAACATTGTCAGAGGTTTGGCGGAGTGATATTTGGAAGTATCACAAGAACACTTCTCACATACTAATGTATTTACATATTGACACTGGAAACTGCTAGATTGTGTTCAGCTAGGTATCTATAGTCGGCACCTTTCAGCGCAGAGATCTGAGAGTATTGAGTTGGTTTCCTCTAGTTATGGCCTGTTGCTTCTGCATCTATATTAGACCTTTACAAACACACTGTAGTATTAAACCTTCTGCATCTATGCCTAACCACCACTGACAAAGTGCATATAGTATTATTATTTTGTAAATGTAACGTACACCAGATATATATATATATATATATATATATATATATATATATCTTTTTCTGGTTACATGCACGTGGTTAGTTAATCCTGAAGAAAATAGATCTACAAAGCTATTTCGGAAGTATTATTATCTTTGGTCTGTAAATAAGAAATAAAATGAGAAAATTTCATGCGCCATACAGCAAAACAAAAAAAACAAACAAACAAAAGACAAACATTGACAGCCTACCAATTACACAAAATCCAAAAGTAGACAAACATAACAGCAACATAACAGCAGCAATTGAGAAGCATTATTCAATGACAAACAAATTGGACACCCTTTGTGCATTCTTGTATACGGGTCACAACCTCCAAGGAACAGAGAAACTTTCTCAGTTTTCAAATGCAGCGGCGATTTTTTTCTGAATAAGCTCCACCGTGAGACGAGGGGATAGCCGCGGAAGTGTTTCCTGCAAGAGTAAAAAGTTCAAAAGATGATTTGCTAAAAAGTCCTTGGATCAAGTTTCAGTGTTGCAATGCTTGGTTCTAATAGCAGCACCTGCATAAAGGACTACGGCAAAAAGATCAATGGTAATGATGTGAATTAATGTCAGTTTTATTATGAAGTATGAATGGTCTATGGTTACCATACAAGAGTTAGATGCCTGGTATGGACAATAGTTGAATTGACTGAACTGGTGACACCTTATGATGATTTCTGTCAGGGAAGTGTCCCTTCAAATATCTGAAACTATGCATTTATCCCCTAAATATTGAAATATCCTGCATAACTTTAAAGATTTTGACTTCAACCTTTTCATAGACATAAAGATCTAGCTTGCCGTAGCTTTCATGTGCCACTTGAAAGTATTACATGAGATCTTGATCTCTAAAGGACAAATACAACAACTCAAGAGTTCTCTAAGCACAACCAGGAGGCATTATGACTGTTGATGCAGCATGTTTTGTCTTTCCAGAAGTTGAAAACCAAATTTGCCAACTGATGTGGTCAACTCACCATAATTCAAGTACTCAAGTGATATGATGATGTTTATATAAAACCATAATGAGCCTCCTCAACATTCAAAATAAAGATTATATAAATAAAGGAGAAATGTCTTCATGTAGTAAATTGCTTAATGATGTGAGTTTTGGTTCTTATTTTTGCTATTTCCTAATCTATCCTCTTTTTATGTTTATTATTATTTCTTTTAAAGTAAATATTCTCATTCAATGTTGTTTGGCATGTAAAAGCAAGGACTACCATACCGTCCAAACCAGTACAAAATGGGCAGAGGCGTGACTAACCAATTCGCTCAACAACCAATATGCGAATCACTCCATTTCAGATGAGCAAGGCGGGCCAACTTGGATCGGCCAATGACAATCAAATTTCGACTGTACGCTTCAATCCAATCAAATCAGGGGTTCCCACGATTAAATTGACTTGGTTCACCCCTTTTAAAGCCCCTCTCTCCCCCTCTCTCACTCACCCTCACTCTCTTTCTCCCTTTCTTTCTCACTCTCACTTCCTTTCTCAATTAAAGATCCTAATTCGGTGATTAGAGCTCATCAAAAGATTCAATCAGAGGGCTTTAAATGCAGGATTGGATGAAAATTCTCTTATATTATAGGTATTTATGTTCTTTCCATCTTTTAATTATTTTTTGACATAATTGAATGCTTATTATTTCATAATTATGAATTACTGACTGATGCATTTCTCTTATGATTAGACAATAGGTTCATTATCATCCTTTTAGTCCAAATTAATGTTAATTTGGTCTAATCACAACTAGTTAATGGTGATTAGTACCTTTCTTTTAAGTTTAGGCACAATAAGGACCATTAGCTTACTTTTATTAGGGATAACTATACCTAATCATAGCATGTTAAGTGTGATTAGTGTGCCTCTCTTAATTTTAGGCTCAATTAGGTCCATTGTCTTACTTTTATGCTCGAATTGGAGATAATTAGGTCTAATCACAACTTGTTAAGTGAATTAGTGTGTTTCTCTTAAGTTGAGGCACAATTATGACCATTACCTTACTTTTAGCCCAAATTAGGGATAATTAGGCCTAATCACAACTTGTAATGAGTTGTTTCATTATAAATCTAGTTGTTGATTAAAGTTCCTTTCTTGTATTTAATATGATTAAAGCATAATTAGTGGCAATTAGTGTTATTCTTCATATCTTTAGACCCAATTATGGGTCATTAACCATAATTTAGGATTAATCACAGCTTCTTGCTAATTGTTTTATTATAAATTTAATTGTTGATTAAGGATCATTACTTGTATTTTATATGATTAAAGTGTAACCAGAGGTGATTAATATTAATTTTCATACTTTTAGACACAACTTAGGGGTCATTAACCATAATTTAGTCTTAATCACAGCATCTTATTAGTTGTTTGAATATAAATAGATAGGTTGATTAAGGATCTTTCCATGTATTTAATATGATTAAAGTCTAATTAGATCTAACCAGTATCAATTTTTACTTTTAGACCACAGTTATGGTCATTATCTATAATTTAGGTATAATCACAGTTTATGAATTGATTGGTTAAGGGTTTCTTCATGTATTTAATATGATTAAGTCTAAGTACAACCAATGAATCTTATTTTCTTACTTTTGGATCTACTTAGGGTCATTACCAAGGATTGAAATTTCGTACTGTACCGGAATTTTGAGCTTCGCTCGGTACGGTACTGTGTACCGAGCAGTACGTCAGGGCGTACTGAGCGGTACACCTAATTTAAGCGTAAAATCCTCCGAAAATACCTGAAAATAAAAAAAAAAGTTATGATAGGTTTTTAAGTTAGAAATAAATATAGTAATAGTATAAGTTTAGCAAAACCAATATAAATTATATAAGAATAGTATCACATATTTTTTTCGGACTTTGAGGAATAACCTTGTCCAAGGTTTGTATTTTGATTCGTTACGGATTGCTCTTCTATAAATATTGAAATATCTACAGAAAAATTATTTGAATTGTCAATTCACAAATCGTTGCTTTGTAGAGTTTAGGAGAGTGTAAATATGAGAAAAAATGAGTTTGAGGAAGTTTAAAAAAGTGTGAGAGTGAAATAGAGTGAAATAGTGGAGAAGATGAGTTTAAAAATCTATGAGAAAGGGCTCCAATATTGGAGCACTGTTACAGATCAGTAACGGTCGAAATCGATCGTTACCGAGCTGTGCCGGGCGATAGCAATTGAAATTTTGACAATTACCGTCCGATATACTCCCGTATCATCCAATACGGGGCGATATTGAGCGTTTCACTCGATAGCAGGCGATCCACATACCGGTATGCTGTCAGACCGGTACATACCGCCCGTACCAAGCAGTATTATTCGAATTAAAAACCTTGGTCATTACCCCTAATTTAGGCTTAACAACAACTTATTATATTAATAATTTTTTATAAGAAAATGGTCCCAAAACAACAATAAGGTGATAAGTCCTCATCGTTTGGAGATTCGCCATCAGTGGCGTGCTATGTAGGGATTACATCGATTAGGTTAGAGGAATAACTCATTTGAAGCAAAATTTTGCAAGCAAGAATCCCAATGTCACAAAATGTACAAAATACACCAAGGTTCCACTATTGATCAAAAGAAAATTTCAATCAACTTGGATTAAAAAGAAGGTTAATACAAACTAGAACCATAAGAACAATATGGGCATGCTACGTAGCAAGGTCCGCCGAACCGTACCGTACCGGAGTTTCGACCCGGCCTCGGTACGGTACGGTACGGGTGTACCGACCGGTATACCGAGGTGTACCGAGCGGTACACCTGATTTTACCGATTTATCCCTCCAAAATACCTGAAAATTAGAAAAAAAAGTTAGGATAGGGTTTTCAAGTTACAAATAAATATAGTAATAGTATAAGTTTAGCAAAATCAATGTAAATTAGGTAAAGATAGTATCACATATCTTTTTCAGGCTTTGAGATAGTCTTGTTCGAGGTTCGTATTTCAGTCCGTTATAGATTGAAGTATCTACAGAAAAATTAGTTGAATTGTTAGACTATTTTGTTACAATATAAACTCTAAAATTCAAATGAAATAAATTATCACATATCTAGATATACCTGATTGTTGTTCTACCACCAAAACGAACGACGAGCTTCCACGGGTGGTGGATCGGGGTCCTCGATCCGATACATATCAATATTATACGTTTGTTGGACCCAATCATGAAATTGATCCCATGACATAGTGTATTGATACACCGTGTGCCATTGATGCATCAATGTGGTGCTGATCGTAGACTGATCGTCATGAATCATATTTGTCCGAGGCAGCTCTTGAGGCATATATTGGTGCTGTTCTGTATCATGCTGTTGCTCAGAGAAGGATGACCAACTATCACCATATTGTTGTTGCCCGTATAATTCTCCATAATACGATGCGCCTCTTTCTGTGTCTATATCATGTATGCTCTGTCGTATTTGTTCATATTCATCCACTGCCTTCCCCTTCCCCTTCCCCTTCCGCTCATAAACTTGACCAGTACCTTGTCGAGTTCCATGATCTGAATCTTGAGTGGCATGTGTAAAATATTGCTCCTCAGTCCAGTCACTACTCTCAAGTTGTGTAGACGAGACCAACGACTGCCCGGCATCACCGCCATTATCTGTCGAGACACTGCTGTCCGTGTTGCTGTCATGTCTCTGGACCGAGCGAGAAAGAGAATGTGATTGTGAAGGTGTCTCGTCGTCCGACCCGATTCTTTCCAACGATGCAACTGATGCTACTGCCTTCCCCTTTGCCTTTGCACGTTGGGTGTCGGTAGTTCCTCGAGCAGTTTGACTCCTACCATGTTGTAATCGAGGGGGATTTTCCACCCGTTGGGGTTGTGCTTCTTCTTCTTCTATTGCCTCGGTGATAAAACGTGAAGGACGCTGAGGATCTCCCGCCTCATCAAGTAGAGGATCCTCTTGGTTTTCTGCTGCTTCAATCCAATCTAACATTGGCTCTGAATCTTCGTTGTAGAATTGGAGGTCAATGGGATCAATATCTGATTCCTCTGGCTCCTTATCCAACTCAGCACATCGTAATTTTAACCGCATGTTATAATGGACATATACTAGTTTCTCTAACCGTGTGTAGGAGAGTTTGTTGCGGACCTTCGTATGAATCAATGCAAACGTTGACCAATTACGTTCGCAACCACTAGATGTTGTTGTCTGTGAAAGTACACGAACGGCAACCTTCCTTAAATGTGGTGCGTCGCCTCCAAATTGTAGCCACCACTCGACTACAAAAAGATATAAATAATATTTTATTAGCATAACAAATAATTAACATTAAATATAATTGATAATCAATATGCATAACTTTTCCTTACCAGGATCCATAGTGTAACGACACGATACAGCTACAACATTGGAGAATGAACCAACTGTTTCTCGAAATAATCGACCCTCCATAAGAGCATCGGCTGCCTCAGTAGTGTTTGGCAATAGCCGATATATAACATTTTGTAGTGTCGTTAGGAAATTATTTTGCGTCCCGAGAGCATATCGATATTGAATTGCCGGGTTTAGATAATACGCTGCAAAACATAATTTTGTTAGTATGAATTTTTATTATCTAAATAATAATAAATTAAATTATTCTGAATATGAATTTACCTGCATTATGGATATCTTGATCCATATGAACTTCGGTCCGACGATCAATGATTCGTATGTATTGGTCAGCCTTAAAATCATCTTTGAATGCTTTCCTAACCTCCTCTCTTGCTGAAATCAGCATATATTTAAGATACGGCATCTGTGGACGCTTGTCCATATCGACCTTACGGAGGACAATATAAAGTGGTTCCACACCTTTTATGATTTCTGCTATAGTCTCCCAAAATCTAGAGGAAAGAATGGCTTTTTCTGTCTTCTTTCCATCGCTTAATTTCGAATATCTTGATTCAGACCACTCTTGTGAGGTAGCCATTGCCTTCAAGCCATGCCTTTTTTGCTGTAATGACTTTAATGCAATAAAATTAGTAGCAAACCGAGTAATTCCAGGTCGAAGTATCTCACCGTTTACATACTTTTGCATTAATGCGTGGACCCAATGATGATTATATATAAACTTTGTAATTGATTGTGCTCGAGCTACGCAATTCTTGACCGAATTCAACTCACCAAGAGAGAGGAATGGTTTAAATAGGAGGAGAAATAGCTCCAACGGTCAAATTGACCGTTGGAACACTGTAGCACTGCTACAGTGTGGTAACGGTCGATTTCGACCGTTACCGAGTGGTGCCGGACGGTAACGGTCGAAATTGACCGTTACCGAGTGGTGCCGGGCAGTAACGGTCGAAATTTCGACCGTTACCGCCCGATTTTGCCCCGTATCACTCGATACGAGGGTTTTTGAGGTGTACCGCCCGGTAGCGGGCGGTCCGCGTACCGGTATCCTGTCGGACCGGTACGTACCGCCCGGTACGGGCGGTACACGTCGGTATTGCCGACCTTGCTACGTAGTCATGATGATGATAGCAACACAAACGTTACAGCTTATATCGTGCTTCATTGGAGCATCAACATATGTATGAGGAGACCATAAGACATTGATCAAGGGACTCAATGGGAACGTGATAGTGGCACAACATGAGGCAACCAATTGCCCCTCAGTTGAGGATAAGTAGCATGAGGTAGGGTCACTTACGTGGCTCCATGAGAGGCCTTGGTTGGAGGGCATCACCTGAAGTCATCGACATTGATCCATAGTCTTATCCACCATAGCAAGGTCATTATCAAGTGGTTTAACTTCTATAGGATTATAATGCATATAGCACAAGGTCTATATTACCAAAATGAGCATCCAACCTCCTAAGCCTGAGAAGATACATGGCATGTATTTAGATAAGGAGGTGATAGAACCAAAAGATGGGCTACCTAACATTTATGTTAATTTCGATCAAGGAGGAGATTAAAAAAGAATTTAACAAGTTATTCCTTCACCCTGAGTTATTCCTCCATCCGAGGAAAAGTGAGGTTAAAAAAGTATATACGAATCATCAATCGTAGGTGTACAGCCTACATAGGCCAAGATATTTATTATGCAAGTGTTAGAACCCTTACAGATTCTAAACTTGGGGTTGATCTCTTTAGAGGATCAGCCTTCTTGGAACTCTATAGGGGTTCCTCCCTCCAAGTTGCTGCTCAAAGGCTGCAGAAAAGATTTATCTATTGCTTATCAAAAGAGAAGGAATACATGGCTATTTATAGGGCTTTTAAACCCTAACTCCTAATAGGACTCCTACTCAAGACTCTTATTTCTAACCAACTCCTAATAGGACTCCTACTCAAGACTCTTATTCCTTTACAACTCTTAATTCTTCTCTAAGAAACAACCTCCTAATCCTAGCCGGCCTCTTCACCTCTTTAATAGGGGTCGGCTTAGGTAGATTTTACATGAATGTCCCTCTCAATTAGGACTCTCCTAGCTAGAGT
>LVTN01000925.1:92558-121354 GCA_001649415.1 Musa itinerans | reverse complement strand
CCCCTGATTAGGCCGAGCTTTTTGTAGGTGTCGAAGAACAGTATACTCCCGGCAAGCTCTTGGACTTCACGATGATCTTCTTAGCAAGTTCCGACGAGCTTCTCTGGCAAGCTCCGAGACTTCTCAGTTGGTTCCGACAGAACTTTCGAAGAATGTCCGAACTTCCGACGAACTCTCGAACTCCCAACGAAATCATGTCCTTGACTCCGGGACTTCATTTTGCTTCATACCTTACTTTCATAGTTAATCCTGCATATGTAAAAACACACTTTGATCTAGACAATTAATACTAAACATTAATCAAGTTGTCCAGCATGTCATTGGTCCCTCGACGCTTCGTCCGATTCTTCGGTGCATCGTCCTCTCTTGCGGCCTATTGCCCAATCGGCCAGTTGACTCCACAACTCCGATATCCTTGGCGCAATATCCGCTCTTCTTGGCCCGATGCCCGAATCTATGGCCCGAAGCCTTCTATCGATACGTTGACCATTCCTCCGGCCCGACGTCCAATCTTCTGATATGTTTTTCTCCGGTACAACATGATTCTTCCTGCTTTAATTGTCTCATCCTGATCGAAGCATCCTGCGTCACTCAAAACGTAGATTAAAATATAAACACTTATCGATTAGTTTCATCATCAAAATCCGAGATTCAACAACGAAGACATTTACTGCCATGAAACATTGTAGATGTTGCTTATTTCTTGATGAATTTCACAGATTTTGGGAGCCTGATGGCTCTTGGCTTTATCATATTGGAGATGGACTTCTAAGAGGTGTTTGAAGTGACCAGAGGCAGCACAAGATCAACATGGATGGATCTCCTTAGCTTTCTCTCTCTCTCTTCTATATATATATATAGTTATTATGGAGGCTACTTAACTCTTCTCTCAGGTACATCCACAACGTGAATCAAGCCTCAGCTTTCAAGATTTCTCTAATGGATCCGTAGTTGAAATGAGGAGGCTTTTCTAGTAGGGAAAGTGTACATAGCAGGAACAAGAAACCAGAGAAAAGTGACATTTGTATCAGTTGACTGACTTCGAAGACTTTAATCCATGATCTCTCCTCTGTCTCTACTTGTCAGTCTACACTGAAGATGATTGGAAGCTTCACATTGACTACGACTTTGTTGGTGCCCATACGTGGGTTTAGACGAGATGATTTAGACCATAAATCTAAATTTAATTTATTAAAAAAATAAATAAATAAATAAAAGAAAGAAACGTATACCGACCGCAAACTGTGAAGGTATGCGTGCAACGGCAGCGTGAGAAATAACCTGAGAGAGAAAAAGAGAAAAAGTTAAAGATTTTTAAGGCTTTTGCTAAATGATCTAGCAGTTAAACTTCGTTAATTTTAGCTTAAATTTTATGTAAAAAATTCTTACAACAAGTTCTACAATATTAATAGTATCGATCAACAGTTTATCCTCTCTAAGGTACTTTCCTGCTATATTCATTTTATGAGATCTAAATTTTTTTTTTCATGAAATCCATCAAAATAATGATATGGTAATATTGAGCCAAGATATTTGTTTTCGATGTTATTGTGATCCTTTAGTTATTCTGGAGAAGATTTATTGTAAATCTATTATCATTATTGGTGATAGTGGAAGTTTGAGGTAGACTACGGTCCCGTGGATTTTCCCGCATTGGGTTTTTCACGTTGTTAGTGAACAGATGTACCGTGGCCGATGCGTCAGCACGGTTTGGTCCTCGGGCCAATGTCGGGAGCCTTCTGACAACCGGGCCAGGCGTTGCGGTCGATCGGGGCCTCTCAGCGACGTGCGGGTCAGCACTCCATCGTTCGGATCTAGGCTGGGTCGGCTCGCCGTGGGGGTGTCCCTCGGTGATCTCTTGATTTCGGGCGCTCACGGGTCCGGGGTGGCTTCCTTCCTACAAGGAGGACCTCTGTTGGTTGATGTCCAACAGTGGCCCCTCCGACGAACAAGTCAGTCCAGGATTTCAAGGAATCTCCCCTCCGTTTTCCTTTCGGTGTGGGGTTTTTTATAGAATGGCTTACCGTGCCGGATGTACCTGTTTTTGGGGGGGGGAGCGAGATCGTACTCCTAGTAACGTCTGGCAGTTGAGTTGTTGTGGCGTGTAGGGCTGGGTCTGGTCAGAACGTTAATGCGCCTCGGGCGACGTTCTGGCCTGTTTGACCAGGCCCTGTTAGGCTTGCCGTGGCGTCCCTGGGGCAGGTGACGTCAGTCCGGGTCTAGTCGCCATTATTTCCCTCATCACACGTAAAAATTTGATGTCTCACTTTGTGATTGATTTATTATTTTATTATTTATGCTACTCTCATTAATATTTACATTTTGGTAATAAGTTGGTATTTCGATGAGGAACCCATTTTGATACACAAAGAGGGAAATAAATTATTCCGCTATAACAGTTTTTCCCAACAAGTAGTATTAGAACCGTAGTGTCATGGACTTAGCTAGTTTTGCCAAAGTCGTGTGGCACCCTTGCGTGTCCGTTCGCAAAGATCAGCCTCCCTGAAACCTTCCATGGTCCCTTAGGACCTACAAAAGAGAAAACGGGTTAGAGAAAACGCCTCACTCGAGATCCACAAGCAAACATCTCAGAAAACTCTTCATAGCCAATGCAAATTATAAACAGACTTTACAAGCTCCGAACGATTGCACAACAAAGGGTCAAAATGGTCCACTATAGATCGAATATCTCTCACAAGTGTCCACATGATATAACCTTTATTTACAAGCCTAAAACGACCACCAAACCCAACTAAAATAGGGTTGTTAAGCCTTCGACCGTCCCTCTACATGCTGTGCAAAGCATGAATATATCAAAGGACACAGACATACAAAAGCATTACATCAAACATCTTGTTTAAAAGTTTGTTTGTGACATTCTCCCCCACCCATTCCTTCGACATCCTCGTCGAAGCCTTTGCCGATATTGCAACTCCTCGCCTTTGCTGAGTCTTCAATCTTCTGCTCCAGCTGCAATGCGCCTCTTAGCTCCCAGCTGCTCTCCACTATTGTTGTTGAGTAATCGAACTTTTGATCTGCCATGCTGCTTCAACTCGCTAATGACCCCCACTCTAGTATGAGGTTGGCTGAGTTGTGTTGATCCTTGTTGGTTCTTACAGATCCTTCAGATGAAGGAAAAGACTATCCTTACTTTACGCTAGTTTCTCAAATGCCTTATGCTGCTTGAACTGGGTGGATGCTTATTAGAGCTTTAATGAGCATCGTCTCGTAAACTTTTTGAAGGTTTGGGTCCTTCCTCCATAAAATTTGCTCATTGACTCTTCTTTCACTTAGTTGTCACTTCCAAGCAGATTCGCATCACTTTCGCTTTCAATTGGCATTCTATTGGGAAATGAAGTAGATAATCTACTCTCAGTAGCACTAATCACCCTTGGTGAGGATTTAACAACTATTATCTTCCATTATCTTCGAAGGGCCTTTGAACCTGTGTAGAGCTCCTCTACTGGATAGATAAGAGAATTTGGGTACTCGGTTTCGCCCATTCTCTTAAGAGTTTAGAAGGCAAAGGTTATTAGACTTCGCCCGCCTCCTTGAGGGTTGTACTCCATGCATCGAGCTAGTTATTGGCCTTCGCCTGCTCTTTGCTCACACTTCTGAAGCACTTGAAGTGTTTGCACTCCTTACGTTGAGTTAGTTACTGTGATTCACCTTCTCAATGCAATCAAACTTCTAGAATACAGGAAGTTTTCACCCCAACTTGGAGTAAGTCTTTAGTAGTTTTGGTTGCCTTTAGGATTGTATCGTCTTCTCTATCAATCTTGCTGCCTACTCCACAAAGTAGCAAAGGTACAACACCGCATATTGCCTGCTTCGTTCCTTGGTTGTGCACTCTTGCATGACCCGAAGTCCTTCACTTTCGGCTATCTTGATGAGAAGCTCGTTGACACCGGTCTTACAAAGTTCCATGGCCTCTGCCCTTCAGCTATGTCTCAGTACCTAGAGTTTGCCTCTGCATTCTCCACCTCCTCGACCCCTTTCACGACCAAGCATTCTCCCACCATGAGAATAAGGGATCGATGACCTTACGGAAGTCCCACCTCTGCGGTACCATGGCACTGCCATACCCATGGCTCTACTATCCATTTCCTCGTATTTGTATCCCTTTTCTTCATGATCGGTAGATCTGCCTCTATGGCACTCTTTTGAGTCCATCTCTATTTTAACCGATGCTTTGTTTAGGGTAGCTAAGTCCCTCTGGACTCGTCGTCGCTTCCTCTCCCCTTTCGACCCCTAGCTCTAACACTTCTGTGTTCTTCGAGCAGTTCCCCTTTGGTCGATGAAAAGACAGATTGCAACTCTAGCGCATAGCCTCTGCCATCCTATTGCAAGGTTCGCACTGATTATGTTCTCGGTAGTTTCATTGGTAGTAATGTTCGCTTACTCGACCTTGTCCTCTGACTTATCGGGCTCCCTTAAGCGAATATGAGCTCTGGAGCAGTCCAACTCTCTAGCTGCTCTGATCATGCCTCTGCATGACCAAGTCCCTCCAATGGGACTCATTAGTACTTGCATTCGAACTTTTCCTTTGGTGGTACACAACCCCTATATACTGATGACTAAGGCTTTCATCCTATGCAAAATTCGATGCACACATGAAAGACCCGCCTCTGCGGTACCATGGCTTTCCCTCCTTGAATCTATAGCCCTTCTTGTCGTCATGTTGTTCACCAAAGTGGAGCTCCCAGTAGCTCTCGATCACACCTCCGTATGATATAGTCCCTCACGGGATAAGATTCGTGTATATCGCATTGCCACGAACTGTTCCACCACGGTCCGCTCCACCATTTTGCCTCATGGTGACATCTCCATTGCATTCTAATCCTTGTGGGATGAACTCGAATTGTGATCCCTCCATGTGTGGCCTCTGCCAACACATCGCAAGGCCTCTTCCACCTTCGATTGTGTTTGCTCCTTTGGCAATCGACCTTCGTCCACTCGCTCTCAGGTCACACCTAGATGAAGCACCACTCTAGGACAGTCCATCGCTTAGTAGCTCCCGAAGTCCACCGACTTTGCTGAAATTAGTGCACTATTGTCTGGATCCTGGGCCTCTACCCCTACCAGCATAATCTCCGCTGCACACCGCTCCCTTTATGGCAACTTGAATAACAACACTATGGTATATTCTATAAGAGTACTTGCCTATGCATCCTCTTGCCCTGTGTCAAGGCCTTCTGAACCCAACTTCGCCTCCGCAAGTTGAGTCGCCTCAGTTCCTCCATCAAATACATCTCTGAGGTAAGGTGCATGTGCCTCGAAGCTCCCTTCGTCTTTGGCACCGTGCAGGAAGAGCCCGCTCTATCAGAATAAGGGACCCATGGAACGACATGATCCTGCTCATGCCTTTGCAAGAGTTCACGTCCTTGACCTTTGTCTAAGGAAAGCTCTATGCCTTCGCTCCATATTCCATCTTCTATGTCGGCTCCCTTCATGTGGCTTGGGTACTTCGCCAAGTTACACCCAAGTTGTTCCGCTCCTAGTTTTGCATTGAGTTGATGGTGGCCCTCGCGCCCACCATTCCATAGGTCAGCCCTACATTGAGTCTGATCTCCATATCAACTCTAAGTATGCCTTCATTTGTGTTACCTTGGATCGCTCCCCCACTTGATCTCGCAATGCATTCCTCAATATATTATCTCAAGCGAGATCATGCGAAGACTCCTCGTCGCTCGTTTAGTCCATTGAGCTTTGTGAAGTTGTTTTTGAGGTACTCCTCCTCAGCATGTGCAGTCCGTTGCACATGGTTCTCCCTCTAGAGAGCCGAGACTTATCCATTGTGGATATCTGTCCCATTGGAGCAACTTCTCTCTTCGCTTCCTTCTCTTTGAAAGTTTCGGAGACCACCATCCCCTTGGACTACTCCTCCTTGCTGAACAAACTATGCATTGTTCTGCCTCCTGCAAACGCACTTGCTAGATTATGACTCTACGTCAATATAGCCCCCATTGCACCCCTCAAGGCGTAGCAACATACTGAACTTGCTACACACTTTAGCCTCCTATAGACGTATCCTTCTCATGTTGAAGAGAAAGTTTCAATGCTCTATGGCGTCGAGTTTTGGTCGTCTTGGGATGGCCACAAACACTCCATCGTTCACATACAATCCTTTGCATAAGCACCGAATTCTTTAAATTAGCAATTCCCCTCACCTCTATGAGCTTTGCACAACTCTTTTGGTCGCTGAACAATCCATTCCACCTTACATGGTCTCATCCTTTACCAAGCACCTCACTTGCCTTGAGTACCATCAAGTAGGGTTGTCAACGTTGAGCCGTAGCTTAAACTCAGTTATCCCAATCTTTGTGCGCTACGCATTCTCCCAGCTTGCTTGTCCTCGTGGTGCCTCTTGCACGAAGGGGTTGGCCATTCCTCTAAATGCCAATTTCAAATGCCCGCTCCTCTGAGCGACTCCTTTTCCCTACATGTCTATGATCTTTTTCCCTAAAACGATTGTACGTGCTGGCTGCCCTCAACGCAGCCCCGCTAGGTCCCCCATGTTTGCATGCCAAGTGTTTCTATTAGTGCTTGTCCCGCTCTGATACCATCTGTCACGGACTTAGCTGGGTTTGCCTAAGTCGTGCGGCACCCTTGCGTGTCCGTCCGCAAATATCAGCCTCTCTGAAACCTCCTATGGTCCCTTAGAATCTACAAAAGAGAAAACGGGTTAGAGAAAACGCCTCACTCGGGATCTACAAGCAAACATCTCAGAAAATTCTTCATAGCCAATACAAATTACAAACAGACTTTACAAGCTCCGAACGGTTGCACAACAAATGGTCAAAATAATCCACTACAGACCAAATATCTCTCACAAGTGTCCACATGACACAACCTTTATTTACAAGCCTAAAACGACTGCCAAACTCAACTAAAATGAGGCTGTTAAGCCTTCAATTATCCCTCTATATGCTGTACAAAGCATGAACATATCAAATGACACTGATATACATAAGCATTACATTAAACATCTTGTTTAGAAGTTTGTCCATGACAGTAGGTTGTTTGGTGCTATTTTTTTTTTCTTGTGTGATTGAAATAGAGGAGTTAGATGATAGGATTAAATTGAACTCATCAAATTATTCCACTTAGAGGAGTATGATAGAAGATTTGCCCTATTGCAAAAATTTGTATAAGCCCATTAAGGTTTAAGATAAATCTTCTACTATGAATGATGAAGAATGAGAAGTTCAATATAGAAAAAATATTGCCTATATTAGAAGATGGATAGATATAAATTTACATGAGTATATTTCTAATGAAATCAGAGTTGATGTTGTTTAGCAAAGGTCAGAAAACCTCTTTGTGAAAAAGACAATGGGAAATAAAATTTCTCTCCTCAGAAAGCTTATAAATTTAAAATATAAAGATGATGATAACATTATTGAGCACATAAGCCTATTTTAGAGTCTTGCAAATAAGCTGGTTGCTATGAAAATGAATATAGATGATGAAATACAAGGATTATTACTTCTCAACTCTTTACTAGAAAGTTGGGAAACATATGTGGTAACAATTTATAACTCCACGCTAGAGGGGATTCTAACTATAGATATAGTTAAAGACAGTTTACTAAATGAAGATGCTAGAAGGAAAGAACAAGGAAAATCTTCTTATAGTATATTTGTTACTGAAAAATAAGAAAGGCATGAAGTAATACACCTATCAAATTGGGAGTATATGGTTATGAGATGCCTTAATTATATTTCCACTATAACAGGCCAGGTCACATGAAGAAAGAGTGTAGGTTTTGGAAGTGAGAACGGAATGAAAGGAAGAAAAATGAGAAAGAGACCAATAAAGTTGCTGTTGAAGGTGATATTATTATTGTTTATGATGACTGTTGTGTCAGTCTTGCAGCTCAGGATAGTAATTGGGTAATTAACTCTAGTGCTTCATTTAATGTTACTTCTCATGGTGATTTCTTCAGATCTTATATTGCTGGTTATTTTGGTAATGTTAGAATGAGAAACAGTGGTACATCTAAGATTGTAGGTATTGGAGATATTTACTTAGAGACCAGTATTATGAGCAAATTGAGACTCAAAGATGTCAAACAAGTTCCAGATATTCGTCTTAACTTGATATCTATAGGCAAACTTGATGATAAGGGATTTACATACTATTTTGGTGAAAGCAAATGGAAACTCACTAAAGGTTCACTAATTATGGCGAGAGGAAATAAGCTAAACTCTTTTTATGTTATGGAACCTAAGCTACACAAAGGAAAGATTAATGCAATTTAGAAGGGTGAAAGTATAGACATTTGGCACAAGAGGCTTGGTCATATCAGCGAAAAGGGACTTCAAACTCTTGCTAGAAAGCAGTTTTTACCAGAATTGTAAGGTACATCTCTTAAATCTTATTATCATTGCTTAGTTGGAAAACCATATAGAGTTGCCTTTCATATATACCCATCATCTAGAAAATCAGATGTTATTGATGTTTGTACTATGTAAACTAAAACACTTAGAGGTGTTCTTTATTTTGTTACTTTCATTGATGACTATTCTAGAAAAGTGTGGGCTTTTGCTTTGAAATCTAAAGATCAGGTACTCGATATTTTTAAAGAGTTTCATGTTAGTATTGAAAGAGAAATTGACAAAAAGCTAAAGTGTGTTCGAGTAGATAATAGTGGCGAGTATAGGGGTCCTTTTGAGAATTATTGTAGGTTCTATGGTATTAGGCTTGAGAAAATAGTTCCTAAAACTCCTCAGTAGAACGGTGTGGCAGAAAGGATGAACAGAACTATTGAAGAAAAGATTAGGTGTATGCTTTCCCACGCCAAGTTACCTAAGTCATTTTGGGGGGAGGCTATGAGAACTATAGTTGACCTGATAAATTTTTCTCTATCAGTTCCTCTGAAAGGTGATATTCTAGAGAGTATAGAAAGGAAAAGATATATCTTATCATTACTTGAGAGCCTTTGGGTGTAAAGCATTTGTTTATATTCCTAAAGATAAGAGGACTAAGCTTGATAATAAGGCAAAAGCATGTATCTTCTTGGGATATGGCCATGAAGAGTTTGGGTACAGATTATGAGATCTAGTGAACAAGAAGATTATTAGAAGCAGAAATATTATGTTTCTGAAAGACCAATTGTTTGATAATGATGATAATGTTGAGAAGCCAAAAACCTTTGTTTATATTCCTTGGAGTTTGGGTCCAGTTCCTTCACTTGTAGTTCATAATGATCATGGGGGAGATGAACAAGAAGATTATGATGAGAATGTTAGTGATGATGCTCCTACAATTGATGATATTGGATCAATTGAACAAGCACCTCCACCACTAATTGAGATTCCATTGAGAAGATCCACAAGAGAGCGACAACCATCTACCAGATATCCTCTACATGAGTATGTTATGCTTATTGATGAGGGAGAGCAGAAACTTACTAAGAAGCTATTCTACATTAGCATGAGAATGAGTGGACGAAAGTCATGCAATAAGAGATGAGATCCTTGCTTGAGAATCACACCTATGACTTAGTAAAGTTGCCTAAAGGAAAGAAAGCTCTCAAGAATAAATGAGTTTACAAATTGAAGACTGAAAATAATAGCTCACAACAAAGATACAAGGCATGACTAGTTGTGAAAGGATTCAGTCAGAAGAAAGGTATTGACTTTGAAGAAATATTTTTTCCTATAGTGAAAATGTCCTCTATCCGAGTTGATTTTAGTTTGGCTACCCGCTTGAATTTAGAAGTTGAGTAACTTGATATGAAAACAATATTTCTTCATTGTGACTTAGAAGAAGAAATTTATATGGAGCAACCAGAAGGTTTCAAAGTCAAGCAAAAAAAAAAAATCTAATGTGCATGCTTAGGAAAAGTTTATATAGACTTAAACAAGCACTTAGATAGTGGTACAAGAAGTTTGATTCCTTTATAATGAACCAAGGGTACAATAGAAGCACATCTGATTATTGTGTGTTTACAAAGAAGTTTTCAAATGATGATTTCATTATTCTCTTACTATATGTTGATGATATGCTGATTGTTGGCCATGATGCTAGTAAAATTGAAAAGCTTAAAAGAGAGCTAAGTAAGTCTTTTGATATGAAAGGCTTGAGATCGGTAAAACAAATACTTGACATGAAGATTCTTCGTGATAGGAAGAAAGGGGAGATTTGGCTATCTCAAAAGACCTACATTAAAAAAGTTTTTGAAAGATTCAACATGAGTAAAGCTAAAGTAGTTTGTTCTCCACTTATAAGTTATTTCAAGTTTAGTTCGAAACAATATCCTACAAATGAGAAAGAAAAAGAAGAAATGTTCTAAGTGCCTTACTCATCTGTAGTAGGCAGTTTGATATATGCTATGATTTGTACTAGGCCAAATATAGCTCATGCAGTTAGAGTTGTCAGCCGATTTCTCTCTAATCCTAGTAAGGAACATTGGGCAGTAGTGAAATTGATATTAAGATATCTAAGAGGTACTTCTAGGTTGTATTTATGTTTGGGTAGTGATGAACCTGTACTAGAGGGATATATAGATGCAGACATGGCAAATGATACTGATTCTTGATGACATTTACAAAGGGAGCAATCTCTTGGCAGTCTAAGTTATAGAATTATGTTGCTCTATCAATCAGAAGTAAAATATATAGCAATTACTAAAACGTGCAAGGAAGCTTTATGGATGAAAATATTTTTACAGGAATTGGGTTTGAAACAGGAAGGATATACTGTTTACTATGATAGTCAAAGTGTCAATCACCTCTTTAAGAATTCAACATACCATTTTAGATCCAAGTATATTGATGTTAGATATCATTGGATTCGTGATGTGCTTAAGATGAAAGAATTGCACTTGAAAAAGATGCATACCAATGAGAATAGATCAGATATGTTGACAAAGTCTTTGCCTAATGAGAAGCTTGAAGCATGTAGGCGAAGAGCGGGCTTAGTACAACCCATCATATAAGCTAGAGGGGAAGAATTATTGGGTCCAACCAATATGTGGGCTTGGATTAGATGATGTAGCAATTGGGCCTAAATCTGATTTATTAAAAAAAGAAAAAGAAAGAAAAAAAGAAACCGTAGAGATGTGCATAGCGAGGACAATGAACAGGTGCGTGGATGCAGTGAACAATGGTGGCTTGAGAAATAAATAGAGAGAGAAAAGGAGAGAAAATGTTAAGGTTTTTGGGGTTTTGCTAGATGATTAAGATGCTAAACTTCAATAGTTTTGGCTTAAATTTTGTGACTGATTTATTGTTCTAATGTTCTGATTAATATTTACTTTTGATAACAAGTTATTATTTTTTATGAGAACATATTTTGATACATAAAGACAAAGAGAGAGAAGAATTATTCTGCTATAATAATTTTTTCCAACCGGTCAAAACTCAAAGTTTTCAACTAACTACTCTTTGCCTTGAAAGTCACTTTAACAACAGGATTCTCACCCCTGTCAACAAATTTGTGCATTTAGCAACATATTTACATATGCATTGAAGGCCTAATACATATTTCAAGTATGAATTAGTATTCGATAAATTTTTTCAAATCGTATTTGGACCGGATGTTATATTGGAAATATTGATGCTACCACAAGGTAACATCAATATTTCAACATTTACAAGATGCTAATGTAATTTTTTAAAATTTGAAAATGTCTTGTGACTTTATCTAAAATTATGAAATTACCAAAATGATTTAGTGAGAAACTAATATGATTTATATTTTATACAAGGCAATTTTTTATTTATTTATTTTTAAGAATGATTTTATATTTATTATTCATTTGGCCCCCACAAATTTTTTTTATAAGATTACATACATTTATTTATTTATTTTTATTTTATTTGAATAAAAATATATTTTTATAAATAAACAATAAAATTATTAGAAGGATAAATTTATCATAAAATATTTAATTTTATAATTTAAAATATAATTTTATAAAATAATACCTTCGTAAATATATATTTAAAATATAGTTTTCATGTATTATTTATCAAACACTCAAAGCATTCTATAATTATATATATACACATGCAGAAGGAATATATTATTTTTTGGTTAGTACTAGACTAATTAAGAAAAAAATTCAACAAATGGGAAACCAATAAGAAATTTGATTTTCTTTGACATTGTGTAGATTCATTCCTAATACCTAGCGGTCATATATTTGCACATTGAGCAGAAGGAAATAAATGATAACATTATAATTTTTTGGTTATGATTGCTGGAATGGCATAAAAAATAAAATTTATTGACATCAATAGAATTGAATCATATTCGAGTTTCAAAAAACTCAAAAGAAGAGCTTGTACTTGTAATATTTCTTCTTAGAGCACTTAATCATCAAGTCTCATTGCGAAAGCAAAGTACAACTTCTCATTTACTGAGACAACTAGGAAACAACAGTTCTATGTGTCCTAAAGGAAAACAAGTGAATGAAAGATCAACCAGGAACACATGAACTTTTCTCAAGGAAGCATCCAATGTCACAGATGCTACCTTTACAAGTGTTCCAAAGCTGTCATTCAAAGCCTTACAGTAACTGTTTATTGTCTCATTCGGTGCCGGTTTCACTTTTCCTTGTAATCCAACTCGTCTTGTGTAGCTTCCGAAGCATCTTTATTGCTTGCCATCTGTAGTCTGATTACTTGTATTGGGATGAGGTTTCTGAGTTCTCATAAAATAAAAAGAGTATGCCAGCATTACTATTATGAACCTTTGTAAGCATGTATTCCTCATGAAGTGCAATGTGAATGCTGTTGCTTTGGCATTACCTCATTAATGGTCCATCTACATTTAGTACGAATGAGGTATGATGATTCTGTTCCAGTTTTGATGCAATTGTCATGTAATCTCCATATGCTCAAAACCTTAATGATGGTCATTTATATTCTGAAGCCATAATCTGACTAATTACCTATAGAATATTTATAGTTTTTCCTGGCTTCTAGTGCACTGAAGGCTCAAAGCTACTTGACAAGCAATAACCCTTTCTTGAAACTTTGTGAGCATTTGGTGTGTAGTGGACCAGTTGCTGATGTCCTTGTCCGGAGGACAACTAAATTAAGAGTCTCTACATGAATAGCTGAGCTTTTCTTGGTGTTCAGCGAGGCATCTCATGCAGTCCACATGGGACGTGGGAAAGACAACCCGTTGTCGTCTTGGATTTTGACATCCTCAGATGGAGACCATTGGGATGCATGTGATCTTGAAACAAAAGCTTGCGAGTAAAGGAAAGCTGAAATGTTTCAGATGCATGCATCATCACATATCCATCATAATATCTTCGTGTTATCAAAATCATAAACATCATATATCCATAGAGTTATAGACTACACACGATGCTTTTGATCGAACAAGTAACGTTCACATTTTTGGACTTGTCGCGAGCCTCCTCTTGCTGCATTTTACAGCTATGCATTACCAATTCAAAAGGACAGGTTTTCATCCCTTTGCTACAGTAAAAAGAAAAAGATCATGAACAGAAGGAGCATAGTCTTTCTTCAGTGGCAGTTCTGGATTTGAGTGCTGATCACAGGGAAGTCTTGGGGTGTCATCCATGCATACTTGAACTTGACAGGCGTCCTTCTCGAGATGGGCCGACCATCACCAACGATACACCTCTCCTCATCCACCGGCCTGATGGCAAGGCGGTTGACCGGCTCGACGCTGCTCAGGCCGTAGCACTGCAGCAGCACCTGGGATTGCAGACACTTGCAGTTGTTGCTCACCATCACCTCGTACTCCGGCTTCCCTTCGACGATGCCTCCTGTCCTCGTCTGAGATATGGTAATGTCAGATGGGCTGCATGATGCTCCTCGGCCTGCACGAACTGCACTCGCCAACTGATGAGTTTGAAACTGATGGCTGCAAACGGAGGACTGGCTAAAGGAACAGAAGAACTACTACTTACCTTCAGTAATGATGCAAAGAAGAAGAGCAGCGGCCAAGAAGAGCTTGAGAGAACTCGCCATTGCTCCCCTCGCCGTGTTATATGCTGCAAGGAAGTCAAGCGGAGCTTATTTATAAAGAGAGGCCTGGAACAAATGGGTTGGCTTTCTCTCAAACGTATTCCTGCATAACCACATGCAATGATTGAGTTGGTCGGCAAGTTTGTAGAGAGAGGAGTCCTGACTAAACCATATAAGTCAGAGATGACAAAATCTCAATCATTCATATCCAACAGCTAACATGATTCGATGTCCCCAAACAAGGTTTATTTTCTTTTCCTTTCGCTTCTTTGAGATCCAGAAATAAGAAAGGAATTGATCCAAACATAAAATCTGAGCACAAACCATAACCAAGGGTGAAGGCAACCGGATGTTCCGATATATCTTGGGAGCTTCCTGTCATGCTTTTGTTGTCTCTACTGGCTGATGATTTGATGTCGTCGTCGAGAAAACAAAGAAACAATGGGTGCTGCATTCATGACTGGATTCAATCAATGATCATTTTTCTTCTGTTAGAACATGGGAATTCCCCCCCCCCACCAGGTGCTCACATGGCATGTGACCCCTATGGATGAAGATGAGCCTTTCTTTCAGAATGCATGTGGATGCGCAGTCAGCAGAGGTGCGGAACAGTGTGAGAAAGCTACATTTCGAATGCTTCAATCTGTCATGTTCGTCTAGGTTTTCATAGCAGTACGGATATTTGTGACCATGTTCCGAGATTAGTAATTGATAGAATATAGTAGTACAATACCAATGACATTTCTAACAAGTTACAGGTTGTGACTCGAAGCAAGATAAATGCAAGATCTGAAAGAAGACTCATGCAAGCGTAGTATGTATATATCAATATGAAGTTCCATGCTCACAAGGAGGGATCGTTCCTTTTTCTCATAACAAGTGTTAAACAAGTGCTTCTCTCTTTTTCTTTTTCGGTGCATGAAAAAGCTTTGATGATGGTATAAGTGTTTCTTGATGGCATTGTCTGAACATCATAGCCAAAGAATGCAAAAAAGATGTTTTAGATATGATGCTAATGACAAAATCTATTTGAATCTGATCCCACCTCTGTTATGGAAAATTTTGATATAGGAATTAATAATGATAAAGAAAACAAAAGGGTTTATCTTTGGGGACAAGCAATCATGGAAGAGGAAAAAAAAAAAAAAATCCACACCTTTTTCAAAAATGTGGAAGATGGGAATCAATTCTCCGACATCCGAGAATGGCATTCATTAATTAATATATGGTCACCCTTTGTAAACCAAGATACGACCAAGGGATGAATCTACTCCAGGGAAAAAAAAAAAAATCTACAATAATCTGGAAAAAGAAAAAAAACCATAGTTGTATACTATGCATATGCTAATCAAATAGCAAAATACAAAGAAGAACCTTGATAAGCATCTTATGGATCTAGTTCACAAACGATGTGGTGCTCTTCTCAACATGACAGTTGACAAAATGATATCCTTGCAATTATAAACTATCTTCCTGGTTGCGGTAGTTAAGGTGGAAGTATCAATGATGATATAAGGGCAAAAGATTAATGAATGAGTGGTCTGTTGACTTGCTTGGTGGACAAGTTGCCATCCTTTTTTGACTTTTTGTGGGCTCACTCTAATGTAATAGAATCTCCAACGATCCATGTGATAGCCACAATGTATTAGGAACATGCGGAAGGTAGCTCATATCAAGATTTATACTAAGAGTTAGTCGTGCTAAGTCAACATTTGTATCACGTTTTTTCTTTTTTTTGTCAGAGATTGTAATTTAAATTTGATTAGAATTAAATTGAAAGTTTGAGATAAATTAGGAGTTTTAGTCGAAGTATGAGTCCTTATTTCATTAGGGTTATAGCTTTGTGGTTAGGTCTATAAATATAAATAGATTGTGTCCTATTCGCCACACCCTAAGTCAAGAGAGAGATAGAGCGTGTCTGAAAAAAAAGAAAATGAGGGTGAGGTAGCTCTAAGCACTATTCTATAAGCTTTCAAGTAATAGAAATTAGTTTTGATTTCTCGTTTATTCTCTTTCTCTCTTCTATCTTCTCAAATCTTGGTCTCTATCAAATTTCTTTCTCCCAACATGATATCAAAGCCCTGATTAGATCCTGTTTAGAGAGAGAAATAGCACTATTTAGAGAGAACTAATATTATAGAGAGAGAAATAAGGCTGTTTAGAGAGATAGTACTGTAGAGAGTTAATAGAACTGTTTTAGAGAGAGAAATCCTACTGTAAGAGAGAGAAAATTCAAGGAGAGAAAAATTATAGGGAGAAGAATTCTTGATGTAGTGCTCATGATATTGATGAGAAAATCATCCGCATGACTTCCTTTAATGATATAATTTAGTTTTAAATTTCTCGATTCACTAAGAACTATAATAACTAGAGCATCCGGATGAAGATATTTTTTAAACACCAAGATACTTAGGATATTATTGACAGGATTTATATAGCCTAATAAAGAAGAAGAAGATTCCTATACCCCAAATCAGAAGACTAAGTTGAGAGACCATAAAAATTAAAATCAAAAGGCTCTAATCTTTATTCATCAAAATGTAAATCCTAGTATCTTTGAGAAGATCTTCACAATTCAACCTTTACATGATACTTAGTCCACCCTTCAGAAGATTCACTAAGACATGACTATGGTGAAAAAAGGTATGTCTACATTGAAATCAAAGTTTAAAAGTTTAACAAATCAGATTGAATCTATCTCAGATTATTTTTCTCATACTTTGATCGCCACAAACCAAATAAAAATAAATGGTGAAGAGGTTAGTGACATTAAAATTATGAAAAATATTTTAGATCACTAATATCTAAATTTGAGCATGTAGTTTATTTGATCAAAGATTCTAAAGATCTTGAGGAAATGAACATCGATGAATTGATAGGTTCTTTGATGGTCTATGAACAATTCAATGCAATACCTGGGCAAGCACTATAATAAAAAATGCCAAAGAAGAGGTAGAAATAGAGCCAGAGCGAGAGGTGACAATCAAAGTAGAGGTAAGGGCATCAATGAAAATTAAGAAGATGATTCAAATTATTATAACAACAAAGGACATGATTGTGTCCTATTTGCCACACCCTAAGTCAAGAGAGAGATAGAGCGTGGGTGCGAAAAAAAAAAGAGGGTGAGGTACGTCTAAGCACTATTCTATAAGCTTTCAAGTAATAGAAATTAGTTTTGATTTCTCATTTATTCTCTTTCTCTCTTCTATCTTCTCAAATCTTGGTCTCTACGAAATTTCTTTCTCCCAACATGGTATCAAAGCCTTGATTAGATCCTGTTTAGAGAGAGAGATAACACTCTTTAGAGAGAAAAATAATATTATTTAGAGAGAACTAACATTATAGAGAGAGAAATAAGGCTGTTTAGAGAAAAATAGTACTGTAGAGAGTTAAATAGATCTATTTTAGAGAGAGAAATAGTAGAGAGAGAAAATTCAAGGAGAGAAAAATTATAAAGAGAAGAATTCTTGAAGTAGTGCTCATGATATTGATAAGAAGATCATCCGCACGACTTCCTTTAATAATATACTTTAGTTTTAAAATTTTTGATTCATTGGTAAAAACTATGATCACTAGAGCATCTAAATGAAGATATTTTTTAAATACCAAGATACTTAGGATATTATTGACAAAGGTTTTATATAACCTAATTAAGAAGAAGAAGATTCCTACACCCCAAATCAAAAGACTAAGTTGAGAGACCATAGAAATAAAAATTAATAGGCTCTTACCTTTATTCATCAAAATATAGATCCTAGTATCTTTATGAAGATCTCCACAACTCAAACTCAAACTTTACATGATGCTTAGTCCACCATTTCTTAAGACATGACTAAGGTGGAAAAAGTACGTGAAATCAAAGTTTGAAAGTTTAACAAATCAGACTAAATCTATCTTAGATTATTTTTCTTATATTTTGACCGCCACAAACCAAATAAAAATAAATGGTGAAGAGGTTAGTGACATTATAATTATGAAAAATATTTTATATCACTAATATCTAAATTTGAACATGTAGTTTATTTGATTGAGGAGTCTAAAGATCTTGAGAAAATGAACATTGATGAATTGATGGGTTATTTGATGGTCTATGATCAATTCAATAAATGTGCAATACCTGAGCAAGCATTATAATAAAAAATACCAAATGATGACTATTTTGATAAAAGAAGAGCTAGAGCTAGAGCGAAAGATAAGTAACAATCAAGATAGAGGCAAGGGCATCACTGAAAATCAAGAAGATGACTAAGTATTATAACAACAAAAGACATGATCAAATATGAGACCAGCTCAAAGGTTGTAGACATGGTAGAAGACCACATGATCATCACAATATAAATAAATCTCATAACTAATGTTATAAATATAATAATTTTCGTCATTATAATTATAAATATCTTAAGAATCCTTCCACTCAAGATCATGTAAATGATGTTGGTAAAGAAAAGAAAAATACATGTGAAAATATTTTACGGGCTTGTGATATAGTAGAAAAAGTATCTAATAGTACATGGTATTTGAATACTGGAGCTAGTAATCACATAACTGAAAATATGTTTTTTCTCTAAGTTAGATAAATCATTTATTTTAAAGGTGAAGTTTGGTGATGATTCCATAATTGATATTAAAGGTATGTGAAAAATACCTATTATAACAAAGGGTGATAGTGTTGCATATATTGCTAATTTTTTGTCTATATTAAAAAGTAATTTGTGGAGCATGAGACAATTGATAGAAAAAGGCTATGAAACCAATAAAAAAAATCTACAAAATTGAGGATGATAAAAGTCGAGTTATTGCTACTATTCATCATATGACCAAAAATAGGGTGTTTCCTTTGAATATTCATAGTGGTAATCAGTCTTGTTTTAGTTCAATTATTAAAGATAAATCTTGGTTATCTACATTTTTTATGGCTTAAAAATACTACATGAGAAAAAGATGATCATAGGACTTCCTATGATTAACCACCTTGGTGAGGAAAATAATATCGTCACCCTTTTCCTAAGAACAGTTATAGAAGAACCAAAACGTCATTAAAAGTTATTCATTTAGATACCTGTGGGCAAATTGATCTACCCAACAGAAAATATTTTCTCACTTGTATTGATGATTTTAGTAGAAAAACATGAATATATTTTCTTAAGGAAAATTAAAGTTTTTTATATTTTTTTAAAAATTTAAATCTTTGGTTAAAAAAGAAAGTAATTGCTATATTAATATTTTGAGAACCGACAAGGATGGTGAATTTACTTTCACTAATTTTAATAGATTTTATAAAAATCATGGTATCAAGAGGCAATTGACTACAACACATACTCTACAATAGAATAGTATTGTATAAAGGAAGAATAAAACAATAATAAATATGGGTTAAAGTATGTTAAAAATCAAATCATTTTCTAAGAATTTTTAGGTTGAGGTTGCAACATGAAGTATATATATTTTAAATTTATATACCTCAAAAAGTATAAAAATGACACCTCTTTTCATGAAGAGGCATGGAGTGGTTAGAAGCCTAATACAAGTCATCTAAGAGTATTTGGTTATGTTACATATGCTTATGTTACAAATGAGAAAAAAAAAACTCAATGATAAGAGAGAAACCTGTATATTTTTGGACTACAATGAGAATTAAAAGGTCTACAAACTTTATAATCTCATTATTGAAAAAATATAATTATTAGAGATTATATTTTTATTAAAAAACTTTTAAATAGATTATAGATGCAAGTAAATTTATTCTAGTTGATATGATAGATGTAGCTAATGAAAATGTAGATCAATAAATAACTGAGGAGCCAAGTATATCAAGAGGATCTCCTTTCCCAACTAGATATTCTTTGAGCCCATCCATTTCAAAAAAATATTTAACATTATCATATACATCAGCTCCTATAAATTTTAAAAGAATTAGAAGGAAACCAGAATCCATATGTGAAGCTAATAATATCCTAATTCATTTTATCCTATTTGTAAATAATAATCGAGTCACTTTTGAAGAGACATCATATAATGAAAAGTGAAGAAAAGCGATCTAAAAGGAGATTGATTCTATTGAAAAGAATCAAACTTGCGAGTTGATTGATTTATCCCCAAAGCAAAAGTTTGTTAGTGTAAAGTGGATCTATAGAATAAAACTAAGACAAGATAACATTGTTGAAAAGTACAAAGCTGAGTTAATTACAAAAGGCTATAAACAGAAGAAGGGGATTACAATGAGGTGTTTGCACTAATCACTAGACAAGAAACAATGAAGTTAGTACTTTCTCATATAGCTCAAAACAATTGGTCAGTTTTTTAATTAGATATTAAATCAATCTTTTATAAAAAAAAGTTTATATTGATCAACATCCTAAATTTATGATTAAAGGATTTGAAAATAAGGTATATAGATTAAAAAAAGATATTCTATGGTCTAAAGCATCGAGAGCCTCATCAGATTGATGCATATTTTGAGACATAGATTTAAAAATGCCAATTGAACATACTTTATTTACAAAATATAGGGAGGTAGGGAGTTTATAAATTATTTGTTTATACGTGGATGATGTTATTTATAATAGTAATGATATTAATATAATTTATGAGTTTCAATCTTTTATAAAGAAAGAATTTAAAATTACTAGCTAGTATATGATGAAATATTATCTTGAAATTGAAGTTGAGCAACAAGATACAATAATTTTTACTTCTAAAAAACATATACTAGAGAGATTCTTGAAATTTTCAAGATGAATAAAAAGCAAATCTATTAGTACTCCAGTTGAAACAGATTTGAATCTCAATTTTGCTGATTGTTGAAAGAAGGTTTCTAGTACTTTTTATAAATAAATTATGGGGAGTCTTATATACTTAACTGTAAGTAGATCAAATATTATGTATAGAGTCAGCCTGATTAATAGATATATGGAGAATCTAATAAAAGTTCATATCCAAGCAGCAAAAAGAGTCCTATGAATGAAACTTATGATTTTGGTATTTTTTATGATATAAAAATTCTTATTTGACTAGATTTTCTAATAGTTATCATGTAAGTGATCTTGTTACTGAGAAGTGTTGAATCTCAAATTTTGATGATGAAACCAATTAATAAAGTTATGATCTAATATATGTTTAAGTGATGCAAGACTAGCTTTAATCATGTTGAGATAATTAAAACAGGAAGAATGAGTTAGAGTGGAATATGTCAGAAGATTGGACATCGAGCCGGAGGATCGGTCGACGTGTCGGCATAAGGCTTAATGCCATGAGTTAGGGCATCGAGCATAGAAGAGCGGACATTGCGGCAAGGAGATCGGAGTTGTGGAGGTCAACATGCCGATTGGACAAAGGCTGCAAAAGAGAATGATGCGTCAAAGGATTGGATGAAGCACCGATGATCCAATGACATGTTGGACAACTTAGTATTCTTGCTTGTAATAATTTGTTTAGATTGAAGTAGTTTAGAGGGCTAATTGAATTGATTTCGGGTGTAACAATATTAACTAAATTAGGGGTCAATTGGGCCTGAATTAGAGCTATTTTAGGCCAAGTGGAAGGCCCATTTAGTGACCCAAAGTTGGATTAAGCGGTGGCACAGCCGGTCCAAGCGGTGGCACTACTAGAGGCTTAGTCTCTAAGACATAGTCCCCGAGACTGTGTAAGGAGGTAGTACCATCAGTCTGAGCAATGGTACCATCCAGTGTTAGTGCTGCAGGTGATGGTACCACCCAGCACAGGTGGTAGTACCATTAGGACCCGAGAAACTCGGGATAATACCTTTTTTGGCTTTAATTTTAAAGTAATTTGAGGTCTATAAATACTCCAGTTATTCCTGCATGAAAGAGTATGAAGTTGAGCAAAAGAAGGGGAAAGAATACTTGAGTAAAAATTATACTCTCTTTAGATTAGTGAGTCTCTTCCTCCTAGAGTTAGAAGATTTCTAAGGGAGAAATGAGATCTAAAAGGAGGTGTAAAGGTTCTCTCCCGAGCTTGTAAAAAAGAGAAAAGAGTTGTAAGGGTAGTTGATCTTCACTCATTGAAAGAAGATCGATAGTGGAAGCCGATGGCCTCGAGTGAAGAGGAATTGAGAGTGGATGTAGGTCATGACGATCGAACCACTATAAAACTCGGTTTGCATTTACTTTAAGCTCTTTACTTTCATTGCAAACTGTTTTACTTACTACTTTCACTATGCTTACGAACGTGCACTCTAAGTCAAGCTTATTTCTGATATCGGCTTTTATCGAATGAGATTTTTGAATCAACGTAAAGTTTTATGATAGCGCACTAATTCACCCCCTCTTAGTGCTAACTTGATCCTAACAGTTAGTATTAGAGCTATGTTTTTCTCATTTGGTTTAACACTCAAGAGAAATGACTTTTATCGGATTTCAAGAGGGTCACTTTATCATTTGTCCTCCTATATTCAATAGGACGGACTACACATATTGGAAAACTTGAATGAGAATTTTCTTACTTTCTATGAATTTTGAGTTATGGAATATTGTTGAAAATAGATTTCAAAAGTCTTCTCTTCTAATGAACGAATGGAATGATTTGGAGAAGAAGACTTTTTCTTTGAATGCCAAAGCTATGAATGCTTTGTTTTGTGCTTTGGATAAAAATGAATTCAATTGAGTTTTTATTTACGAAACGACTTATTAAATTTAGCATAAATTTGAAATCACACACGAAGGGACTAGTAGAGTTAAAGATTCTAAGATAAATCTTTTGATGCATGATTTTGAGTTGTTTCATATGAAACCAAGCGAAAATATTGTTGACATGTACACTTGTTTTACGGATGTCATCAATAGTTTGAAAGCACTTAGTAAAAGTTTTTTGAATCTTGAACTTATTAATAAAATTTTACGTTCTCTTCCTAAAAATTGGGATCCGAAAGTAACCACAATATAAGAAGCGAAGGACTTGAATAATTTTTCACTCGAAGAACTCATTGGGTATTTGATAACCTATGAAATGACTTATATTGAACATGATGAACTTGAGTATAACCTTCCAAAGAATAGGAAGGACTTGACACTTAGAACAAAAGAAGACAACTCGAGCGAAAGCTCAAGTGATGATGACATAGAACTCACAAATAAATTTATAAAATTTATAAAATATGAAACTAAGAATAAAAATGAACTTATAAAGAAAAAGCTACCAAAGTGTTAGGATCGAGTCGGCACTAAGAGGGGGGGTGAATTAGTGCAGCGGTAAAAAATCACGTCGGTTCAAAATTTCATTTTGATTAAATCCGTTTCGAAAAGATATTAACTTGAAAGCATATGAGAGCGTAGTGAAAGCAATAAGAAGGTAAAGTAGTTTGTAGTAAAGGTAAATTGCTTAAAAAGAAATACAAACTGTTTTATAGTGGTTCGATCGCTGTAACCTACATCCACTTCTGATTCCTCCTCCGTTGAGACACTGACTTCCACTACCGATCTTCCTTCAATGGGTGAAGATTAACTACCCTTACAACTCGATTCTCCTTTTCACAGATGTAGGAGAGAACCTTTACACCCCCTTACTCCTCTATCAAATAAAACTAACACTTTGAGCTTGAGAGGAGTTTTCAAAAGATTACAATAGTGTTTTTGTTTCTTTTTGCTCTTCGTTCTTATGTATGTTAACTAGGGATGAGAGAGGTATTTATAGGCCTCTAGTGGATTCAAAATTAGAGCCTAAAATTGTCTCATCCCCGGTTTTCGGGGTACTGGTGGTACCACCGCTTGTGTTAGGCGGTACCACAACCTACAGCATTGATACTTAGCGGTACTATCACCCAATTTGGCGGTACCACCGTCTATAACACTATGTCTAGGCAGTACCACCGCCTGACACTAGGTGGTACCACCGGCCAATCTGGCGGTACCACCGCTTAACACAATCTCGAAGACTGTGCCTCATAGACTGAGCCATCGATGATGCCACATGTTGGGTCACTGCTTGGGCCTTTTACTTGGCCCAACACAGCTCAAACTTGGGCCTAATTGGCTCCTAATTGAGTTGGTCGAATTCCAACCCAATTACGCCTAAAACCTACTTTAATCTAGACAATTATTACAAAGCTAATCAAATGTTGTCTGGCATATCATTGGTTCATCGATGCTTCGTTCGATTCTTCAGCGCATCGTCCTCTCTTGTGGCTTATTGCCTAATCGGCCAGTTAACCTTTACAACTTCGATTTTCTTGGCACAATTTTCGCTCTTCTTAGCCCGATGCCCGAACCCATGGCCAGAAGCCTTCTGCCGATACGTCGACCAATCCTCCGGCTCGACGTCCAATCTACTAACATGTTCCACTCCGGCCCAACATGATTCTTTATGCTTTTAATTGTCTCTCCCTAATCGAAGCTTCCTGCGTCACTCAAAATACATATCAGATAAATACTATTAATTGGTTTCATCATCAAAATTTGAGATTCAATAATCTCTCCCTTTTTGATGATGACAACCAATTGATGACGAAGTTAACCTTAACTCCCCGTATCAATATGCCATATTGATAGAACCTTGAATTAAAAAATCTAAGCAACATGTCATCATAAAATTATACAAAATCAAAATTTCAGTATATCATTCCATGCATGATTATCATCATACCTTTTCCCCCTTTGTCATCAACAAAAATGAGAAGTGCAACTAGCAAGTTTTTTGTCATAATTTTAAATCATTGCATAATTTTAAGTTTTTGAAACATCATATATCATCGCATAATTTTAGCTTTTATGAAACATCATTGCATATGCAAGCTAGTAATTTTTTTATATTAAAGTTAGCAAATTTTTTGTATCTTTGGAAATGTGCAAGATAGTACTTTTGCTTCTCTTGAGATTGCAAGCTAGCAATTTTGATTCATAGCAAGTTTTTCTCCTTGAAATGTGCAAGCTGGCAATTTTCTCCCTCTTTGTGATTGTCAAAAAGAAGGGAAGAATATAATATTGTAATTCTTTGCCCTTTATGTCAATTTCTAAATCATAACAATGGTAAAGTATCAATCTTATTTCAATATATTTGTGCATCATTATAGTTTCAAATTTAAATATGCATAATTTTAAAACCTTACATTTCATCCTTACTTCATGTATGATACCAAAAATAAATCAATCATCACTATGGGCATATCATATATAATACTCAAGCATTCATAATACATCATTTTATCAACAAATCATAGTATTGCATGCATCATTTCAAATCATAAATATTTCAAATCATGATGGTATAAAAATGTTAAATTACATTACATCCTACCATCCATGTGTTGAATCTCGAATTTTGATGATGAAACCAATTGATAGTATTTATGATTTAATCTACATTTTGAGTGACGTAGAAAGCTTCGATCAAGATGAGACAATTAAAGCAAGAAGAATCATGTTGGGCTGGTGAAAAATATGTCAGAAGATTGTACATCGAGCTGGAGGATCGGTCGACGTATTGACAAAAGGCTTCGGGCCATGGATTCGGATATCGGGCCAAGAAGAGTAGATATTGCACCAAGGATATCGGAGTTGCGGAGGTCAACTGGCCGATTGGGCAATAGGCCGCAAGAGAGGATGATGCGTCGAAGAATCGGACGAAGCATCGATGGACCAATGACATGTCGGACAACATGATTCATTCTTAGTAATAATTGTCTAGATCGAAGTGTATTTTATGTATGCAGGATTAACTACGATAGCAAGGCATAAAGCAAAATGAAGTCTTAGAGTCAAGAACGCGATTTTATTAGGAGTTTGAGAGTTCGTCAGAAGTCCGAACGTTCATCAAAAGCTTTACCGAAACTAACCGAGAAGTTTAGGAGCTTGCCAAAGAAGCTCGTCGGAACTCGCTAAGAAGATCGTCGTGAAGTCCAGGAGCTTGCCAAGAGTCCATTGGAACATTGCCGAGAGATCATCGAAAGTTCGCCGGAAGCTCGCCAGAAGAAACCTAGACTTACGGACTTATTTAGCTTAGTAAATGTCTTGAATTTCATAGTCAGCACATAATTATGATTATAATTGGGCCAACCTAATTAGGGGATAGTTGGGCCCAAGTTTGGGCTTTGTTGGGCCAAGATAAAGGCCCAAACAATGACCAAATAGGTGAAACCATCGTGGCACAAACTTTGAGATTATGTCAGGCAGTGGTACTGCTAGTCTGGGTGGTGGTACCACCCAGACACAGTCTCCTAGGCGGTGGTACCACCCAATGTCAGGCTACAGGCAGTGGTACTACCCGTACCCTGAAATTTTAAGGGTTTGAATTTTGGACTCCAAATTTAAATCCATTTGGGGCCTATAAATACCCCAGCTATTCCTGCATGGATAAGCAAGAAATATTGAGCAAAACTTTGTGATTCTAAAGTTGTAAACCTTAGAAAGTTTAGTTCCCTCCTCCTAAAGCTTAGAGAGAGTTCTAAGGGAGGTGTGAGAGGGATACCTTGTAAAAGAGGGTTGTAGAAGGTTGTCTCCTAAACCTGTGAAAAGAAGAAGAGGGTGTAAAAGGTATTTGGTCTTCATCTATTGAAGGAAGACCGATAGTGGATGCCGGTGGCCTCGACGGAAGAGGAATCGACAGAGTGGATGTAGGTCACGATGACCGAACTACTATAAAAATCTGGTTTGTGTTTCTTTTGTGCAATTTACCTTACTATAAATCTCCCTACTTGCTTTACATCCACTACGCTCTTCCATATGCTTTTAAGCTATCTTTCCGAAATTGGTTTTATTGAACGAAAGATTTTACAAAGTTGACGTTTTCACCACTACACTAATTCACCCCCCCTTTTAGTGCCGACTCTTTTCCTAACAATTGGTATCAAAGCCTCGTATTTCTCATTTGGTTTAACACCCAAGAGAGATGGCTCTTTTCGACTTTCAAGAGGGTCACTCTCTCATTCGTTCTCCCTTATTCAATGGGATGGACTACACTTATTGGAAAACTCGTATGAGAGTTTTCTTGCTTTCCTTAAACCTTGATTTATAGAATATTATTGAAAATGATTTTCGAAGGTCTTCTCTTCCAATGAACCATTGGAATGATTTGGAGAAGAAGACTTTTTCTTTAAATGCTAGAGTGATAAATGTTCTATTTTACGCCTTAGACAAAATTGAGTTCAATCGGGTTTCTACTTGCGAAACAGCTTTCGATATTTGGCACATTCTTGAAACCACACACGAAGGCACTAGTAGAGTAAAAGACTCTAAGATTAATATTTTAATGCATGATTTTGAATTGTTTCATATGAAACCAAGTGAAACCATTAGAGACATGTACACTCGTTTTACGGATGTCGTCAATGGTTTAAAAGCACTTGGTAAAAGTTTTTCGGATTTTGAACTCGTTAACGAGATCTTAAGATCACTTTCTAAAACTTTGGATTCAAAAGTAACGGCTATTCAAGAATAAAAAAACTTGAACTATTTCCCTCTCGAAGAACTTATAGGGTCTTTGATGACCTATAAAATGACGTGCAATGCACGTTAAGAACTCAAGAACAACCTTTTAAAGAATAGGAATGATTTCGAACTTAGAATAATCAAACACCACTCGAGCATAAGCTCAAGTGATGGTGAACTTGAACTCCTCACTAAGAAATTTAAAAAGTTCATAAAAAAAAATTAAAGAACAAAAATAACGCGACTACTTACTATGAACGCAAGAAGAAAGAAGCACTTTGGGACGAATCGAGCTCCTCTGAAGATGAGGAGAAAATTAACAAACGCGAGGTGGCAAACTACGTCTTAATAGCTTTCGACGATGAGGTAATCAAAATGCCCTTAGTTTACTTTGAAGTTACATAATGCTTTTCATGATGCATTTTTTTGTTGGTTTAGAAAATTTATTTTTCTTGAAAATTACATGTTTAATAATGTAATGCAAATGTAAAAAATTGGAATCATGCTTATCATGCTATTAATTTTGAAAATAATCATGAAAATTGTATGTTTTATGATAAATGAACAAAATGTTAGATTTAAATATAATGATAATCCTTGTATGTTTTTAAGAAGAAATAATATGTATCGTGATGACTTTTAATTTTGATTAAAAATGATTTATACCATGCTTGCTGTCTTAATGAAAATGTTAAGAGGTTTGATATCATGCTTAATATGAAAGTGTACATGTTATATACCTTGAAAACTTGAAACCATGTTTTGATGTCATGACCGAAGTAGTGATGCATAATAATCATGTTTAATAAATTTATATTTCGAAATTATGCATGATGATTTTTGTGATTTATGGATTATTGATTTTTATCATAATGAAAGTGGCTTTTTCGGTTTTAAAAATGATGCATGTTTTTATTTGGCATAAATGAAAAAGGCATGCTTCTATGAAATAAATCACATGAATTGAAACAACTAAAAAGATAAAAGTATTTTTTGAATTTTTTTTTTTCTATCTTATCAAATTTTCACTAAGAGATTGATAAAGTTGTTTGTGTCTTTTTGAATCTCTCGAAAGTAATTTTGATGAATTGACGATTTGAATTTGAATGAGCTTTATCTTGATTTTTTGAGATTTATAACTTGGGATTTCTTATGCACGAATCAAGATATTATATCATTTGATCTCTCATTTTTCTTTTTTCTATTTATAAAAAGAAGATATTTGATGAAATAAATCATGTCTTATGGCATTCATGATTTGATATTAATATCTTTCATGACATGATTTTTAAATGACACCTTTGTATTTTTGTGATGACTTGAACATTTATATCATTATGTTCTTCCCTTCTTCTTTCGTGTTTACAATGATAAAAGGAGGAAAGAAAATAGCTAGCATCTCAAGAGAACCAAATTATTGCTAGCTTGAGTGATAAACTTAGACATGTTAGAGCTCTCAAAT
>LVTN01000925.1:59246-84799 GCA_001649415.1 Musa itinerans | reverse complement strand
TTCACCTCATCTCGTTTCCTCTTAGACACACTTACATTAATGATATGTGGAGTAATGTCTAGCATAAACAAACCATTATGCAATGTTCCTCTCATGATGATCTCATCATCTAATAATATTGAACAACCATTGTTCTCAAAAACTAATTTATATCCACTAACTGTCAAACATGAAATTAAAATAATGTTTTTGATAATAGAAGGAACAAAATAACATGCATCCAATGCAATAATAGCTCAACCAAGTAGATGTAGGGTGACCTCGCCAACAGCTACTATAGTAACTTTTGCTCCATTACCCATCTTGAGGCCCATCTCACCTCTCACCAGTCTCCTAGGCCTTACCAGAACCTACAATGAATTACAAATTTGATAAGCACTACCGATATCCAATACCCATGTGTTATCATAAGAGTTTAACAAATAGAGACTGATCATGAATGTACCTGAAGCTTCTCCAAGCTTCTGTTTCACCCTCTCTGCAATGTACTCTTTGTAGTTCCTCTTCCAGTGCCCATCCTTTCTATAGTGAAAGCACTGGCCTTTGTCCTTTGTCGGGTTTTTATTAGCAACCTTTGCTTTACCTAGTCTGCCCTTGCCCTTGCCATTCTTAAGGGACTTTTCTGCTTTTCTTTTCTTTCTTGTCTCACCAGTGTAGAGAACTAGCTTCTCTTTCTTGATAGTGCTCTCTACCTCCCTCAACATATTGAGGAGCTCCGGGAGAGTCACCTCAAGCTTGTTCATATTAAACTTTATTATGAACTGTGAAAAGAAACCTGGTAGGGACTAAAGCACAAGATCCATACACAGGTTATCCTCTAGGACCATTCATAGACCTATGAGTTTCTCTATCCACTTAATCATCTTTAGGACGTGGTTCTGAACCGATATCCCCTCAATCATCCTAGCACGAAATAGGCTCTTGGATATCTCATATCGTTGAGTCCTTCCTTATTCCTCAAACAGTTTACGGATATGTAAGAGAATGGATCTGGCATCCATCTTTTCATGGTGTCTCTATAACTCAGGAGTCATGGACCCCAATATGTAACACTAAGCAAGAGTATAGTCATCAATGTACTTCACGTAGCGAGCGATCTCATCCTCGCTTGCCCCTTCCTCATTTGGGCGACCGCCGTTGCGGGCGCGCTTGTAGGCGCCATCCGCCCTTGTAGGCAGACCGGCCGCAAGCACCGCCCGCAAGCGTCGCCGGCCCTTTCGGGCAGGTTGCCTATAGGCGCCGTCTGCCCTTGCGAGTGCTATGGCCGCAGGTAGCGCCCGTGGACTACTAGCCCCGCCGACCGCAAGCCTACTGCAAGCAGGCCGTTAGCCGGCTACTGCAGGCGTAGCGCCTGCGCGTGCACCGACGCTATGCTACTTGTCTGTGGCTACCGTTGTAGGTGGCTACATGCACGCAGATCGAGGGCAGCAAGGGCAATAACTATTGTTGCCCTTTCTCATTTTTGCGTTAGTAATTTTGACATTAAAAACTTCTCCAAAACACACGAAGTTCAAAACCAATTTTTACACAAACAACTTGGCTCTAATACCATTGTTGAAAAATCTTAGGGGTGACATCACATGCACAGCGGAAGAACAAAAAATAAAATCCCCAATTCCCAAAGATATGTTAGTCATCGTGCGAAGATTAGTGTGCAAAAATCCACAAAATAGAGAACCACGTGTGAGATAGATTATGTTACCTAGGGAGATCGTATATCCCTAAATCCCGACAGATCGTCTCTAACGGTGATCCACACAGCAAGGCTGCGATGACGCTCCTCAAAACTCTAATCCTGCTCTAAGATGGAGAGGGGGAGGAGAATAGGAGAGGAAGTAAAGAGCTCTAGCTTATAAACTATTGAATCCCTCCTATTTATAGAGGTCCTTTGTCAACTTAACCTTGATGTTTCCTCCCCTATTGGGTATTGGATCTCCATCCAACTACATAAGCCCCTTAGATTAGTGGATCTCTATCTAATAATCTCTTATGAGCTCTTATTTGATCTCATCCATAAGATCCAATAATTCAGGGGCTTATTGAATATCCAATAAGATAGGAGCTCCGATGGATATCTCATATCCGAACCTCTACTCATCGAGCTAGCCGTGAGTCATACCTGTCAGAACCCCTTCTGGCTTAGTGAATTATTATCTTCATAATAATTCACTCGACTTATCGACTGCGGACGTACTAAGCCACTACGCCGTAGTCCCCAGACGATATAGGGGAATCCAATCTATTAGACCTGTTTGTCCTTAGTTATCGTATACCTATAGTCCCTCATCCATCTAATATCCCAGAGACCGTATACCGGACATGGTGTTGTTAGACCCATACAGTTTCTGCTCGAGTTTCGCTTTAATCGGATTCTCCCAGAGAACTCTTTCTCTCTCAATCCGAATGACCTTGGCCAGGGATTTGTCTAAGCAAAAATACATGAGATATTCCTCTCATGACACCGAGAGTAGATGATTCTCTATCGACACTCAATAGCCTTTGTAAGGTTGACTGTTACTCCCGATGACCGGTTGTGCTAGATTTGGAACATCCAAACATATAAGTCCAATATTAAAGAGTGGAGCACTCATACAGGACATCCTTGGTGTCTCAAGTCTAAGGACCAGATACACCATTGGGACTACGAAATCGTTGTCTGACAATAAGGCATCATCAACTATCCAACATTCCGTAAGCGGATTAATTAGTGAACTCGTTCCCTAATGAGCACATGTACTGTATCCCTAGTATCGCCACACAAGCAACTATAAGACCAGCTGCTTCCATCATATGGATGGGTATACAGCACACCAGTTTGTCCGGTTATCTCAATGTCCCTCTCGAGTCACTTCTAACCGGGATTATTTAAGATTTGTGTTTAAAGGCGAATCGGTCTCATTATCGTGATCTCATCACGATCTGATTCCCTTTGCACATATCCAAGGACACCACAATATATACATGCATATATGCAATAAGTAATATAAAGTGATAAATGCCAAAATATAATAAGCAAAAGGACTACGTGTCAAGTCACACGTGTTATCACTCACGTAATTAGCCTATAGGGCACATATGGTTAGCATCTTCATCTTCAGATGAACTTGATTTATCCTAAGCCGTCTTAAATATTTTTTTCTTCTTTGGCAGCTTCTTCTTTTTAAGTTCATTTTTACTTTTTGATTCTTTTTTTAAGTACTTTTTAAGTTTTATTGTGAGAAGTTCAAAGTCATCATCACTTGAGCTTTCGCTCGAGTGGTCTTCTTTTGTTCCAAGTGCAAAATCCTTCTTATTCTTTGGAAGGTTGTTCTCAAGTTCATTATGTTCATCATATGCCTTGCACGTCATTTCGTAGGTCATCAAAGACCCAATAAGTTCTTCAATCGAAAAATAATTCAAGTTCTTTGATTCTTATATTGTCGTTACTTTCAAATCCCAATTTTTAGAAAGATATCTTAATATCTGATTAACAAGTTCAAAATTCAAAAAACATTTGTCAAGTGCTTTTAGACTATTGACGACATCCGTAAAACGGGTATACATGTCTCCAATAGTCTTGCTTGGTTCCATTCGAAACAACTCAAAATCATACATCAAAAGATTAATCTTCAAATCCTTAACTCTACTAGTGCCTTCATGTGTGGTTTCAAGAGTGTGCCAAATGTCAAAAGTCATTTCATAAGTAGAAACACGATTGAATTCATTTTTATCTAAGGCACAAAATAGAGCGTTCATAGCTCTAGCATTTAAAGAAAAAGTTTTCTTCTCCAACTTATTCCAATCATTTATTGGAAGAGAAGACTTTTAAAATCTATTTTTAATAATATTTCATAAATTTAAATCCAAAGAAAGTAGGAAAACTCTCATCCGAGTTTTCCAATAAGTGTAGTCTATCCCATTGAACATAGGATGACGAACGATAGAAAGTCTCTCTTGAAATCCGAAAAGAGTTATTTCTCTTAAGTGTTAAACCAAACGAGAAAGAACATGGCTCTGATACCAACTGTTTAGATCAAGAGTCGGCACTAAGAGGGGGGGTGAATTAGTGCAGTGGTAAAAAATCACGTTGGTTCAAAATTTTATTTCGATTAAACCCGTTTCAGAAATATATTAACTTGAAAGCGTATGGGAGTGTAGTGAAAGCAATAAGAAGGTAAAGCAGTTCGCAGTAAAGGTAAATTGCTTAAAAAGAAATGCAAATTGATTTATAGTGGTTCGGTCACTATGACCTACATCCACTTCCGATTTCTCCTCCGTTGAGGCCACCGACTATCACTACCGATCTTCCTTCAATGGGTGAAGATCAACTACCCTTACAACTCGATTCTCCTTTTGACAAGTTTAGGAGAGAACCTTTACACCCTCCTTACTCTTCTCTCAAATAAAACTAACACTTTGAGCTTGAGAGGAGTTCTCACAAGATTACAACAACGTTTTTATTTCTTTTTGCTCTCAGTTCTTGTGTATTTTAATCAGGAATGAGAGGGGTATTTATAGGCCTCTAATGGATTCAAATTTGGAGCCTAAAAGTGTCTCATCCCCGATTTTTGGGGTACTGGCTGTACCACCACTTGTGCTGGGCAGTACCACCGCCTACAACATTGATACTTAGTGGTACCATCGCTTAGTCTAGTGGTACCATCGCCTAGAAGACTGTGTCTGAGCAGTACCACCACCTGACACTGGGGGATACCACCACCCAATCTGGCGGTACCACCTCCTGACACAGTCTCGGAGATTGTGCCTCGTAGATTGAGCCACCGATGGTACCACATGTTGGGTCACTGCTTGGACCTTTTACTTGGCCCAACATAGCCCAAACTAGGGCCCAATTGGCCCCTAATTGAGTTGGCCCAATTGCAACCCAATTACACCTAAAACCTACTTCGATCTAGACAATTATTACAAAGCTAATCAAATGTTGTCCGGCATGTCATTAGTTCATCGACGCTTCGTCTGATTTTTTGGTGTATCATCCTCTCTTGCGGCCTATTGCCTAATAGGCCAATTGACCTCTGCAACTTCGATTTCCTTGGCATAATTTATGCTCTTCTTGGCTCGATGCCCGAACCCATGGCTCGAAGCCTTTTGCTGATACATCGATCGATCCTCCGACTCAACGTCTAATCTTCTAACATGTTCCACTCCATCCCAACATGATTCTTCTTATTTTTAATTGTCTCTCCCTAATCGAAGCTTCCTGCATCACTAAAAATACAGATCAGATAAATACTATCAATTGGTTTCATTATCAAAATCTGAGATTCAACACAAAGAACAAGAAAGCATTCAAGGTAACTTGGGACGAAACGAGTGTATTTGAATCCGAGGAGCAAACCGATGAAGACAAAGTGGCGAACTTCGCTTTGATGACTCTCGACAATGAGGTAAACAACTCAAATGAATCTTCTTTACTTTACTATGAAATTACTTGATGCTTTTTATGAGATTTTTTTTAATTAGTTAGTAAAAAATATAAAAAATATCATCCTTCTCTTTCTAGTAATTTTGAAAAAAAATTAAAAATTTGAGCATGACAATTGCATGTTAACTCCTAGCACTAAACATGAAAAGTTAAATTCATTTAAAAAGAAAAATGTATTACTATAACAAACAAAATGATTTTGATTGAAAATATTTTATGTTTAATGAAATCATGCTTTATGTTTTAATAATGTAATGAAAATATTAAAAAGTTTGGCAACATGCTTGATGATTTTATATTATGCATGAGGATTTGAAGTAATGATGATTTGAAATCTTATGTTTTGGAATCATGTGTTACACTTTTGATCTTGATGATTTTTGTGATAAATCTTGTTTTTCAAGTTTAAACAATAATGCAAGGTTTTGGCTTAAAAAACAATGGCATACTTGTATGAAATCAATCGCATAGAGGAATCCATTATTTTTCTTGAAAATTACTCTATCCCCAAAACCTTATTAAATTTTTCAACAAGAGATCCTAAGAGATTAATAAATCTATTTATGCCATTTTGAATCTTTTGAAAGTGATTTTGGTAATTTTAATTATTTGAATTTGAATGAGTTTTTACCTATATCGTGATTTTTATTCCTCAGAATTATAACTTGAAATATTTTATGAATCAAGATCTCTTATTATGTATTCTCATATTATTTAAGAGGAGAAATTTTTTTAATCACGATTTTTTGAATTATAACTTGAGATTTTTCTTTTATCCAAATCATGATCTTGATTCTTTGATAATTATAACTTGAGATTCTTATGAATCAAGATTTTTTAATTTGATTCTTCTTTTTACTATTTGATTTATCCAAAAGAATCATAATTTATCTCTTGATATTCACAACTTAAAATTTGTTTTCATGAATTATATATCTCATCACCAAGTTAATTTTTCTTGATATATTTTATGTGATGATTTAAAAATGATATAATGGGAGAAAGGTATGATGATGATTTGAATCATGCATGATATGATGCACTTTGATTATGTATGCAATACTCATGATTTTGTTATAATGATATATATGATGTATTGCATATGATGAGATTTATGATTAAAATTGCTTTGACTTGAATTCAATTTGAATTCAAGGTTCATTTCAATATAGTTTGTATGCCTCATGTAATGATTGAAATATTACTATCTTTTGACAATAACAAAGAGGAAGAGAAAATTACTATCTTGCATATCTCAAGAAAAGCAAATTGTTGGCTTGCAAAGAAAGGCAAAACTTGCAAGCTTGCATATCTCAAAGGAGAAAGTTTTACTAGCTTGCACATCACAAAAATTAGCAAAAAAGGTGCTAACTTGCATATTGTAAAGAGAAGCAAAACGTTGCTATCTCAAGAGAAGCAAAAACTTTGCTAAACTTCACATTCTTAAAAAATTTGCTAGCATGCGCATTGCAAGGCATATTGTAAAGAGAAGCAAAACGTTGCTATCTCAAGAGAAGCAAAAACTTTGCTAAACTTCACATTCTTAAAAAATTTGCTAGCATGCGCATTGCAAGGGAAGCAAAAATTGCTAGCTCGAACATTGCAAAGGAAGGAAAAAATTGCTAGCTTACTGTTAGAACCCTTGTAGATTCTAAACTTGGGGTTGATCTCTTTAGGGGATCAGCCTCCTTGGAACTCTATAGGAGTTCCTCCCTCTAAGTTGCTACTCAAAGGCTGCAAAAAATATTCATCTATTGCTTTTCAAAAGAGGAGGAATACATGGCTATTTATAGGGCTTCTAAACCCTAACTCCTAATAGGACTCCTACTCAAGACTCTTACTTCTAAGCAACTCCTAATAGGACTCCTACTCAAGACTCTTACTTCTAACCAACTCCCAATTCTTCTCTAAGAAACAACCTCCTAACCCTAGCCAACCTCTTCACCTCTTTAATAGGGGTCGGCTTAGATAGGTTTTACATGAATGTCCCTCTTAATTATGACTCTCCTAGCTAGAGTCCTAACAATGTGACCTAGCCTACAATGCCATTGGTATGCAGTGTTCATTTCATCTTGTTTCCTCTTAGACACACTTACATTCATGATATGTGGAGTAATGTCTAGCATAAACAAACTATTATGCAATGTTCCTTTCATGATGATCTCATTATGTAATAATATCGAACAACCATTGTTCTCAAAAACAAATTTATATCACTAACTGTCAAACATGAAATGGAGATAATGTTTTTGATAATAGAAGGAACAAAATAACATGCATCTAATGCAATAATAGCTCCACCAAGGATGTAGGGTGACCTTGCCAATAGCTACTATAGCAACTTTTGCTCCATTGCCCATCTTGAGGTCCATCTCGCCTCTCTCAGTCTTCTAGGCCTTGTTAGAACCTGTAACGAATTGCATCTATGATAAGCATTACCGGTATCCAATACTCATGTGTTATCATAAGAGTTTGACAAATGGAGACTGATCATGAATGTACCTAAAGCTTCTCGAAGCTTCTATTTCGACCACTCTACAAGATACTTTTTGCAGTTTCTCTTCCAGTGCCCATCTTTGCCACAGTGGAAGCATTGGCATTTGTCCTTTGTCGGGTTTTTCTTAGCAACCTTTGCTTTACCTGGTCTGCCCTTGCCTTTGCCCTTCTTAAGGGACTTTTCTTCTTTCCTTTTCTTTCTAGTCTCACCAGTGTAGAGAACTGACTTCTTTTTCTTGATAGTACTCTATGCCTCCCTCAACATATTGAGGAGCTTTAGGAGAGTCACCTCAAGTTTGTTCATATTAAAATTCATTATGAACTGTGAAAAGGAATCTGGTAAGGATTGAAGCATAATGTCCACACACAAGTTATCCTCTAGGACCATTCCTAGACCTGTGAGTTTCTCTATCCACTCAATCATCTTTAGGACATGGTTTTGAACCAGTGTCCCCTCAGTCATCCTAACGCAGAAGAAGCTCTTGGATATCTCATATCGTTGAGTCCTTCCCTGCTCCTCAAACAATTTACAGACATATAGGAGAATGGATCTGGTATCCATCTTTTCTGTTGTCTTTATAACTCAGGAGTCATAGAGCCCAACATGTAGCATTTTTTTTTTTTGGATTTTGGAATAAGGATAACTAAATTGCAGCAGCAGTAAGGTAGGAAACCAGAACCTGTTGCAATTCACGGGGAGATCAAAGGATGATCTGCGGTGGTGGAGATGACAGTGGAATTTGGCGATGATCTTTTAAGCAATTGTGGGAATTGCTTTGGGCGACTGTGGAGGGCTAATGGATGGCTATGAAAGGGCAGTGAGACACCAAGAACGCTACTCTGATACCAAGTGTTAGAACCCTTGCAGATTCTAAACTTGGGGTTGATCTCTTTAGGGGATCGGCCTCCTTGGAACTCTATAGGGGTTCCTCCTTCCAAGTTGCTGCTCAAAGGCTGCAAAAAAGATTCATCTATTGCTTTTCAAAAGAAGAGGAATACATAGCTATTTATAGGGCTTCTAAACCCTAACTCTTAATAGGACTCATACTAAAGACTCTTACTTCTAAGCAACTCCTAATAGGACTCCTACTCAAGACTCTTACTTCTAACCAACTCCTAATTGGACTCCTACTCAAGACTCCTATTCCTTTACAACTCCTAATTATTCTCTAGGAAACAACCTCCTAATCCTAGCCGGCCTCTTCACCTCTTTAATAGGGGCCAGCTTAGGTAGGTTTTATATGAATGTCCCTCTCAATTAGGACTCTCCTAGCTAGAGTCCTAACACTTACATTTCTCAAAAGAGAAGAAAGAACTCACTAGCTTGCATATTCTAAAGTGATGAAAATTTTGCTAAATTTCTAAACTTGCATATATCTAAAACATGATAATTGCACTTCTCCTTTTTATTGATGACAAAGGGGGGGAAATTATGATGGTCGTGCATGGAATAATATATTAAAATTTTGATTATGCATGATTTTATGATGACATATTGCTTGGATTCATAATTTATGTTTGAATTTACGTTTCTATCAATATGACATATTGATAGGGAGAGTTTAGTTAAACTCTGTCATTAGTTGGTTGTCATCATCAAAAAGGGAGAGATTGTTGAATCTCAGATTTTAATGATGAAACCAATTAATAAAGTTATGATCTAATGTACGTTTAAGTGACGTACGACTAGCTTCAATCATGAAGAGAGAATTAAAGCAGGAAAAATCAATGTTGGGCCAGAGTGGAATATGTTAGAAGATTGGACGTCGAGCCAGAAGATCGGTCGACGTGTTGGTAGAAGGCTTCATGCCATGAGTTCGGGCATCGGGCCTAGAAGAGTAGACATTATGCCAAGGAGATCAGAGTTGCAGTGGTCAACATACCGATTGGGCAAAGGCCACAAAAGAGGATGATGCGCCAAAGGATTGGATGAAGCACCGATGATCCAATGACATGCCGGACAACTTAGTATTCTTACTTATAATAATTTATCTAGATCGAAGTAGTTTAGAGGGCTAATTGAGTTAGTTTCGGGTGGAACTATACCAACTCAATTATGAGCCAATTGGGTCAGAATTTACGTTGTTTTAGGCCAAGTGGAAGGCTCATTCAGTGATCCAAAAGTTGGGTCATATGTTAGCACCGCTAGAGGCTCAGTCTCCAAGACATAGTCTTCGAGACTGTGTCAAGTGGTAGTACCACCCATTGTTAGGTGGTGGTACCGTACCATCGCCCAGACACAGTCTCCCAGACTGTGTCAGGTAGTGGTATCGTACCACCACCTAGACACAGTCTCCCAGACTATGTCAGACAGTGATACCGCTAGTCTAGGCGATGGTACCGCCCAGCACAAGCGGTGGTATCGCCAGGACCCGAGAAACCCAAGATGAGACCTTTTTTAGCTCCAATTTTGAAGCTATTTAGGGTCTATAAATATCTCAGCTATTCCTGCATGGAAGAGTACAAATTTAAGCAAAAGAGGGGAAAAGAATACTTAAGTAAAAATTATAATCTCTCTAGATTAGTGAGTCTCTTCCTCCTAGAGTGATGTCTAAAAGAGATGTGTAAAAGTTCTCTCCTTATCCTATGAAAAGGAGAAAAGAGTTGTAAGGGTAGTTAATCTTCACCCGTTGAAAGATGATCGGTAGTGGAAGTCGGTGGCCTCGAGTGAAGAGGAATCGGGAGTGGATGTAGGTCACAACGACTGAACCACTATACAACTCGATTTGTATTTATTTTAAGCTCTTTACTTTCATTGCAAACTGTTTTACTTACTACTTTCACTACACTTACGAACGTGCACTCTAAGCCAAGCTTATTTTCGATATCGGTTTTTATCAAACGAGATTTTTGAATCGACGTAAAGTTTTACGATAGCACTAATTCACCCCCCTTCTTAGTGTCGACTTGATCCTAACAAGAAAAGCATCTAGTTATGTTTTCTTCTTAGGATCTAGAGCAATTTCATGATCTTTTAAGAAATAATCTATTATGACAATATCAACTATAAAAGCAAAATATATTGTAACAACAATAAAGCAAAATATAATAGTCCTTATTTCATTAGAGTTATTTATGGTTTAAGTTTATAAATAGATTGTGCCATATTTACCACACCCTAAGCCAAGAAAAAGATGGAGCACGGGTGCAAAAGGCGAGAGTGAGATGCTATTCTGTAAGCCTTCAAGTAATATAGGTTTTTTCGATTTCTCGTTTAATCTCTTTCTTTATTCTATCTCCTCAAACCTTGGTTTTCATAAAATTTCTTTCTCCCAACACTTCAGCATTTTTTTGCCTTGACAGAACTTACTAATGAAGTATTCAGCAATCAACACTATAAAGAAACTGGATTATTAGTAATCAAGTTTCTTGTTTCGTCTCTAGATTTCTCATGGATAGAGTTGTTCTGACACTACAATTTCTCAGACTTAACGGTCTGCTTTCTTGATTATCAACTTGTTCTTATCTAGCATAGAACTAATTGTTATCATATATCCTGGAACATAGAGACGCCACTTTATTTCAAGTCCTCGAGTTTTAAGGTTTGAGATGCTGCTGAAGATCACATGATTTCAGAGAAGGAAATATACCAAAAAACGTTTTGCATTATCTTAGCACTTTACATGTTGGATTTAATTCTCAAAACTTAAATTATTTTAAAATTATTTTTTATCTAGATGTCCCTCGAATATATACCTTTTCTTGGTGACCTTTGGGACATTTTGACTCTATAGATAGATCCCTAAACCTCTAATCAATCCAATTAAGAGACCATTACAATTTCTCCTATTGTTTTAGTATGTCCTCAACTATAAAAAATTTGATTTGTTTTAATTAAATATTTTGATCAAACTTGATTTTAACTATATTTTGACTACTTAACTGGATTTAGATTCAATCAATTTTGTTTTGATTGAATTGGGGAAAAGTCAAATTTTAAATGATTTTTGTCTTTGGTCAACTTTAACTTTGATTGACCTAATTGAGCTAATATTTAGCCGAGATCTACTAGCCCATATTTGGGTAGCCCAACTAAAATAGTTGACAAATCTAATATAGGGTTCTATATGAAATTTAAAAAATTATAAATTATAAATTTCTTTTATACTTTTCTGTTATGACATATTGATAAAAATTTACTTATGATAATTAATTATAACTATTATTTTGGATATTTATTCACATATATATGTTTAAAATTATCAAATAATATTTCTTTTCACATAAAGTTATAATCTATATTTTATCATAATTAAAATCATCATATGAGTTTCTTAAATATTTATTAATATTCAATAATTATTATTATCATTGTTTTATTATTAATGAACTATTTCTACATAAATTAGATTAAAATATATTTGATAAATATTATTTATAACTTATATTCTTAAGTTTTATCTAATTGTAACTATCAAAGTGGCGTATGATAATAGACTTGTGTGATATAAATTATAATATTTTTTATCATTTATAAATTTATAAATTATAATTTTATATTATTTATATTAGTCTTGTAATTGCCAAAGTGGCTTAGACTAATAACATATAAAATTATATTAATGAATTAGTCTTAAATGATACCAAAAAAATAATATTCATAATGTTACACATAATTATGATATTTAGATAATCTCAAAAGAGAATCTACTTCGAATAATTATGTGATAGAGTAAGATAATACTATTTTCGATATCTCTGTAGTCCAAGGTTATATGATTAAAGATAGCAATACTATTTCACAAGGATGATATTAGCCTTTTATAAATAATTTTAAGTGAACATTAAATATGTCAATATTTTACCCAAAAGTGAAATATGGATAATATTAATAGTTTATCATATTTTAGATAAACAAAGCATTAATATTATTTTATATTTTATAGTGATACTATCTTTTATACACTTCTATGCTTCTAGTGTCCCTATACTCTTTTGTACAAATTATTCAGAATTATTAGAGTATGTATAGTTTACATTGGGTATATTAGATCTTAGCCTAGTATTGCTTATTGAAAACCTCACAAATTTGACTGATGAAAGTATTGTGAAACAAATTAATAAAATAAATGCTTATAAAAGATCTAATAGGCTTAATCTAATATTTATAAAAATGACAATTGTAAATAACATCAAAACTTAATTACTATCTACAACTAATATATAAAAATATTTAAGGGTTATAGAAGATAATTTTAAATATGCTAATAAGTCATTGGCTAATACATCAATAAAGGAACTGACTATGGCTTAGTATGATGGCACTTGAGGGATTTAGGATCACATCTTCAATATGATTGATAAGGCTTCAAAACTTAAAACATTAGATATTAATATCGATGAGTCTTTCCTCATGTAGTTCATTCATAATTCTTTTTCTTTGCAGTTTAGATAATTCAAGATTTATTACAATACAAATAAGGATAAATAAGAGTTAAATAAGCTGACTAGTATATATGTTCAAGAAGAATTAAAGTTAAGGCAAGAAAGATCTCGTAATATTCTAACTAATATTCATGGAGCTAATAACAAGAAAAAAAATTGAAACATCATCTATCAAATAAATTTATCAAGTCTGAAAATATTAAACAAACTAATAAAAAGAAAGCCTTCACATTAAAATACTTCTCCTGTAGCAAGAAATGATATATGAAAAAGGACTACATTAAATGCAAAACTTAGTTTGAAAAGAAATGTATAAACTTTACCTGTAAATGTTTCAAATTAAGTATTACTGAGATTCCTTCTAATACTTTGTGGATTGAATATGGTGTTTTAACTCATATTATCAATAAACTCAATATAGACTTGTAATGATTTCTTACAACTCGGAAACCAAAAGAATATGAAAGATTCATTATTATGGAGAATCGTCGCGAAAGTGATAGCAGTAAAAACTTATTACCCATGTCTATAGATGGGTCATTTGATAAATTTTATAGACATATGTTATGTTCCTACTATTTTTATAAATTTAGTTTCTTTATCTAGAATTGATAAGTTAGGATATTATCTTTCCTTTGGTAACGATAAAACTCAATATATTATATTATTAAATAAAAATTAATTATGAAATTCTATATGATAGTTTATATTGAATTAATTTAAAATTTGAATTTATAAATGCATTAGTGACACTACAATCAAATGTTGGTTTAAAACATAGTTTTAATGATAAGAAATCTTCTATATTAAGGCATAAACATTTGGGGAATATCTCCAATAAAATAATTAAAAGATTTGTGAAGAATAATATTTTAGAAATTTTAAGTTGCATTGATTTTGATATTTGCACATATTACATTAAGAGAAAGAAAGTTAAATACATAAAGAAAAATATCACAAGAAATAAAAAATTTCTTAAGATTATTCATATTGAAATCTAAGGATAACATTTCAAGATAAGGTTATGTGTATCTAATACATGATAAGTCTCAAGCTGTTGACGCTCTTGAAATATACATAAATGAAATTGAGAGATAATTAGATAGAAAAGTCAAGATTGTAAGATATGATAGGGGTATTGAATTTTATGATAGATATAATGAGCCAAGTTATAATCTTGGTCCTTTTGTTATATTATTTGAAAAGCGAGGTATTTGTACTCAATATGCCTTATCAAGTGTGTTATAGTAGAATTATATTGTTGAAAGGAAAAATTATATTTTTATAGATATGATTAGGAGCATTACGAGTTATTCCTTTATACCTGAGTTGATGTGGGGTAAAGCTTTTACGACAGCTATTTATATTTGAATAGGGTTCCTAATAAGTCGATTCTATTAACTCAATTTGAGTTACAGACTAGAAAGCAATACAATTTGAGACAACTATAAATTTAAGATTATTCCACAAAGATAAGAGTCTTTAATCCATATGGAAAGAAATTGAATCCGAGAATTATTTTTAGATATTTTATTGATTATCAAAAAAATCAAAGAGATATAAATTTTATTACCCTAATCATAGTATGAAATGATAAAATGATAAAATGATAAAATCAATATGAGTAAAAAAATCTTAAAAGATAATTTTTAATATAGAGGATATACAAGTTGATACTCCTTTATCATTTCTTATTTTAGATGTTTCTCAAATCACCTAAAGAATCAATAAGTGTGAACAATAAAATAATATTGATAAACTATCATATAATGTTGATGTTGTTGCTAATGATTTTATAGAATAATTATAATTGATAATTTTAAAAATATCTCAAAGAGAAAGATGATCTGTCATTTCTAATAATTATGTAGTATATCTAAAAAAATCATATTATGACATAGGAATTAAAAAGAACCTCTTTTCATTTTCACGAGTCATAGAAAGTATCGATTCTTAAAAGTGATATGATATAATGAAAGAAGAGTTGAAATCAATAAACTAAAATAGTGTCTAGGAACTCGTTAAATTTTCTAATAATTGTAAAAGAGTTGGTTGCAAATGGGTCTTTAAAACAAAACATGACTTAAAAAGCAATATCGAATGATATGAAACTAGATTTATGGCCAAAGGTTTTCTCAAAAAGAGTAATTATATCGATATCTTTTTTCTAATTTCTAAAAATTTATTTATAAATTATTTATTCATGATATAAAATTTTATAAAATAAATAATATTAAATTAATTATATTAAAATTTGAAGAAAGGAAGCACAGGCATAATAATAAAATTTATGGATAATCATATAAATATAATAATGTAAAGCATAATTACTAAAATTCCATTAATATCATTTAATAGATTCAACATGACCACTTATTTCTAAACTATGATATCATGGATATATTTAATTGGCTTAAATTCACAATTAAAGAATTATGATTTTTATTAAAGAATTTATCATGCCAATTAATTTACATAATATAAATTAATAATATACCAACAAGGTCAATAAGTAAATTCAACATAATGACAAAATCTTAAAATATAATTTCATGGCACAATTTAATTAGTTTAAATTCAAAACTGACAAAATATAATTTTGCTTTCGAAGAAATTACCATTGCAATTAATTTAAAAATATAAATTAATAATATACTATCAACATCAATTAATAAAATCAATATGATCCTTAGATTCTGAAGTATAACATCATAGGCACAATTTAATTTATTTAAATTCAAATTTGATGAAATATGATTTTGTTATTGAAGAAATTATCATGTCAATTAATTTGTAAAATATAAATTAATAATATACTATCAAGTTTTATGTTTCTTTTCATTTTTATTTATGTATACATCATCAATCTTGTTATGATCAAGTCGGTACTAAGAGAAGGGGGGCATGAATTAGTGCTTACAAAAAATTATGTCGGTTTGAAACTTCATATGATGAAAACCGATATCGGAAAGATGTTAACTTGAAAACACGTTCGTAAGCATAGTGAAAGTAAGAAATCAGTTTACAATGAAAATAAAAGGCTCAAAGTAAATGCAAACCAGATTTATAGTGATTCGGTCGTCGTGACCTACATCCACTCTCGATTTCCCTTCACTTGAGGCCACCGGCTACCACTATCGATCTTCTTTCAACGGATGAAGATCAACTACCCTTACAACTCTTTCTCCTTTTGATAGGCTTAAAAGAGAACCTTTATACCCTCTCTTTCTTAGACCTCATTTCTCCCTTTAGAAGAACTTCTAAATACTAGGAAGAAGTGATCCTACACTTCACGAGAGATTACAACCTTTCTTTCTCAAGAATATTTTTCCCCTTTCTCAACTCAATTCTTACTTCTCCATGCAAGAATAGCTAGGGTATTTATAGACCCCAAAATAGCTTAAAAAATGGAGCTAAAAATGGTCTTATCCCGAGTTTCCCGAGTCTTGACGATACCACCGCTTGTGTTGGGTAGTACTATTGCCTGCAACACTAACACTAGGTGGTACCATTGTCTAATCTGGCGGTATCACCACCTGACATAGTTTGGGAGACTATGTCTAGGCAATACCACTACCCTATATGGTGGTACTATAGTCTCAGATACTATCTTGGAGATTGAGCCTCTAGCGATGTCACCGCTTGACCCAACTTTTGGGTCACTGAATGAGCCTTTCTCTTAGCCCAAAACAACCCCAATATAGGCCCAATTAGCCCCTAATTGAGTTTGCCTAATTCTAACCCAATTACAACTTAAAACTACTTTGATCTAGACAATTATTACAAATCGTTAATCACATGTTCTCCAGCATGTCATTGGTTCATCAACGTTTCATCCAATCCTTCAACGTATTGTCCTCTTTTGCGGCCTTTTGCCCAATCGATATGTTGACCTCTACAACTCTGATCTTTTTGGCGTAATGTCTACTCTTCTAGGCTCGATGCCCGAACTTATGGCATGAAGCCTTCTGTCGACACGTCGATCGATTCTCCGACTCGACGTTCAATCTTCTAATATGTTCCACTTCGACCGAACATTGATTCTACTTGCTTTAATTATATCTTCATGATCGAAGCTAGTCCTACGTCACTCAAAATGTAGATTAAATCATAAACTCTATCAATTGGTTTCATCATCAAAATATGAGATTTAACAATCTCCCCCTTTTTGATGATGACAACCAATTGATAACGGAGTTTAAACCAAACTCCCCCTATCAATATGTCATATTGAAATGAACATTGAATTCAAATTGAATTCAAGTCAAAGCAATTTTAATCATGAATCACATCATATACAATACATAATATATATTATTATAATAAAATCATGAGTATTGCATACATAATCAAAGAGCAACATATCATGCATGATTCAAATCATCATTATACCTTTCTCCCCCGTTGTCATCAACAAAAAGGAGAAAAGTATAACTAATATATTTTTTAAACATACAATTTCTACTTCATTATAGAACATGAAAACGTAGCAAGTTTTAGAGATATGAAAATTGGCAAAAGAAAAAAAAAATTAAGATGTACAAGATAGCATGTTTTTGCATCTTCTTGAAATGTGTAAGTTAGCAAATATTGTTTCTCTTGAGATTTATAAGATAGCACTTCTTGCTTCTCTTTTGAGATAAGCAAGCTAGCAAGTTTTGCCTCTCTTTGTGATCTGTAAGTTTACAATTTTTACTTCTCTTTTAAGTTGAGCAAAGTAGCAAGTTTTGCTCCCTCTTTGTCATTGTCATAAAGAAGGGATTGTTACAATAGTGTAAAACATTTCTCATTATATTATTTTTCAAATCATCACATGAAATATATCAAAAGAAATTAATTTGATGATGAGATATACTTCATGAATACAAGGGAGTAATAAGATAACTTTCAAGTTGTGAATTAAATATAAAAAAATCAAGAGAAAAGTTATAATTCATCTAGATAAGTATTCTCTTTAATAAAATGTAAAAGTCATATGAGAATAAAAAGTAGGGGATCTTGATTTTGAGAATTCAAGATTATGTTATAGATAAGACTCATTCAAATTCAAATCATCAAATCATCAAAATCATTCTCAAGATATTCATAAAAAATATTAATCTAGCCTTTTTTTTCATCAATAATTCAATTATATCATGAGATATACAAATCATAATTACAAAGGAGTCATATAAAAATCATGATATAAAAGATATTAATATGAAAGATCAAGAAAGATCAATTCGTGAATGATTCATCTTGACAAATCTCCTTTTTAGTAAATAAAGAATAGAATCATAGGAGATCAAATAAGACATCTTGATTCGCATAAAATAAATCTCAAATCATTAATGTCAAGAATCAAGATTTGTTTGGATAAATCTTCTCTTAGATGATAAAATCATATGAGAATAAAATGATTAATATAAAATGCATCTCATATCGTAAACATGAATAAATCAAGTGTTTGGATAAATATGAAAACAAATTGTCAAATCCAAAATCATTATCAAAATCAAATTTCTTTCATTCGGGAAATTTATTGAAAGCAGTATTGATTGATTCCTATAAGATTAACAATAGCTAAAGTTCTTTTAGTTCTAAATTTTGTGATTGATTTCATATTTTAGTCTTATATACAAAAGCCATGCATCATCATTTAAAATCGAAAAGCATTACGTTAATCATCAAGATACACATTATTGCTTCTTAAAACATACATAGAATTAATCTTATTAGGTGTATAAGCATTAGATTTAAATCTAACATTTTGTTCCTTTATTATAAAACATACAATTGTCATGATATTTTTTTAATAATTTATATATATATATATATTAACTAATTTAAAAATAACTCATGAAATGCATCAAGTAATTTCGTAGTAAAGTAAAGGAGTTTTGGTTGAGTCACTTACCTTGTTGTTAAAAGCCACCAAAGTGTAGTTCACAACCTCATCTTTAAATACACTCATTTCATCCTCCATTATCGCATTGAGTGTTTTCTTCTTCTTTTGTGCGAGCACCTTATTTTTTAGTTGCGGACATTCACTTTTGAAGTGCTCCGACTGATTGCTTTCATAACAAGTTGTTTTGTCCTTTTTAAGTTTGTTTTTATTCTTTAATTATTGTTTCATGAACTTTTTAAATTTTATAGTGAAAAGTTCAAAGTCGACATTATCATTGCTTGAGTTATCACTCAAGGTATTCTATTATTCGAAGTGTCAAACCCTTTCTGTTCTTTAGAAGGTAGTTCTCATGTTCATCATGTTTAATACAAGTCATTTCATAGATCATCGAAGACTCAATAAGTTCTTCGAGTGGGAAATTATTCAAGTCTTTCACTTCTTATATTGTAGTTATTTTCAAATCCCAATTTTTAGAAAGAGATCGTAAAACTTTATTAACAAGTTCAAAATTCAAAAAATATTTGCCAAGATCTTTTAAACCATTGATGATATTCATAAAATAGGTGTACATATCTTCAATGGTTTCACTTGATTTCAAATGAAACAACTCAAAATCATATATCAAAATATTTATCTTAGATTCTTTAACTCTACTAGTGCCTTCATGTGTGATTTCAAGAGTATGCCAAATATCATGCATAGTTTCACAAATAGAAACCCGATTAAATTTATTTTTATCTAGAGCACAAAATAAAGCGTTCATCACTTTAGCATTCAACGAAAATGATTTTTTTCTCAAAGTCATTCCATTCATTCATAGGTTTAGAGGGGGTTTGAAAACCAAGTTCAATAATATTCCATAAATCAAAGTTTAAAGAAAGTAAGAAAACTCTTATTCTAGTTTTTCAATATGTGTAGTCCGTCCCATTGAACATAGGAGAACGAATGATAGAGTAACCCTCTTGAAAGCTAAAAAGAGTCATTTCTCTTCGGTATTAAACCAAATGAGAAAAAATATAGCTCTAATACCAACTGTTAGGATTGAGTCGGCACTAAGAAGGGCGAGTGAATTAGTGCTTATAAAAAATTACGTTGGTTCGAAACTTCGTACGATGAAAACCGATATCAGAAAGATGTTAACTTGAAAACATGTTCGTAAGCATAGTGAAAGTAAAAAATTAGTTTGCAATGAAAATAAAAAGCTTAAAGTAAATGCAATCCATATTTATAATGGTTTGGTTGTCAAGACCTACATCTACTCTCGATTCCTCTTTACTCGAGGCCACCGGCTTCCAATACCGATCTTCTTTCAATGGGCGAAGATCAACTACCTTTACAACTTTTTCTCCTTTTGATAGGCTCAGGAGAGAACCTTTACACCCTCTCTTTCTTAGACCTCACTTCTCCCTTTAGAAAAACTTCTAAATACTATAAATAAGTGATCATACACTTCAAGAGAGATTTCAACATTTCTTTCTTAAGAATATTTCTCCTCTTTCTCAACTCAATTCTTACTTCTTCATACAAGAATAGCTGTGGTACTTATAAACCCTAAATGACTTCAGAAATAGAGCTAAAAAAGGTCTCATCCTAGGTTTCCTAAGTCCTGGTGGTACCATCGCTTGTGCTGGGTGGTACTATCGCCTGCAGCACTAACATTGGGCGGTACCACCACTTAGATTGACAGTTTCACCACCTGACACTAAGTGGTACCACTGCCCAATCTGACAGTACTACCACCTGACATAGTCTCGGAGACTATATCTTGGAGACTGAGTCTCTTGTGGTGCCACCGCTTGACCCAACCTTTGGGTCACTAAATGAGCCTTACTCTTGGCCCAAAACAACCCTAACATAGGCCCAATTTGCCCCTAATTGAGTTGGTCTAATTATAACCCAATTATAACTTAAAACTACTTCGATCTAGATAATTATTACAAAGCATTAATCACATGTTATCCGGCATGTCATTGGTTCATCGGCAGTTCGTCCAATCCTTCGGTGCATCGTCATTTTTTGTGGCCTTTTGTCCAATCGGCATGTTGACCTCCGCAACTCTAATCTTCTTGGCACAATGTCCACTTTTCTAGGCCTGATGCCCGAACTCATGGCACAAAACTTTCTGCCAATACGTCGACCGATCATCTGACTCGACGTCCAATCTTCTGACATGTTCCACTCCGGCCCAATATTGATTCTTTCTGTTTTAATTGTCTCTTCATAATCGAAGCTAATCCTTCATCACTCAAAATGTAGATTAAATTATAAACGCTTAAATTGATTTCATTATCAAAATTTGAGATTTAACAAATCCATATCTATTTCGCTTATTATGATGGATAGACATACAAATTAAAGTCTAACACTTACAACCTCTTACCAAATTCTCTCATGAAGTATCTATCATACTTTAACAAACTTCATGATACTTGATACTAATCATCAACTGAAGAGGAGGGAGAGTACCTCATGTTGGTATTCCTCTTTAATGGCCTAGTGCTATTATCATTGTCACTATCTTGCTCCCATTTTGAGCTGCTAGGTCGGCATCTCATGGCCTCCTCAAACTTGTGCTCGTACTTAAATGAAGCATACATATCAATTGCAAAATCTGGATTGACATCATCGCTACAACCCTCATGGTAGATCGATTCCAACATAACACACTTATATTGTTCTAATTGTTGTGCATGCTTATGTACTGCATCAATCTTTGCTTGTTGCAAGGTTTGTTTGAAATCTCTTATAACCTCTAGTAAAACTTGTTGCATTTTGTAATATTGATATACCCATAAATTAAATATTGCTTCAAATGTGTTATTCATCCACCCTAATCGATGTAGCCAAATGGATACACTACCAACGATGGCAGTTCTCCAATGAATATAATCTCAATCCTTATTATCTGATTATTGCTTTGCGGTCATTTTCCTATAAAAATTTGTAAATAAGTTGTGATTATACATAAATTATTAGTAAGAATCCTAATTGGGTCTAGAAGTAACAAATAATACTAATTGTTTCTAATTGGATAAGACCTCTAATTGGGTCTAAAGATATGTAAAATGACAATAGTTATCTCTAATTACACTTTAATTATATTAAATATGAAAAATAAACTTGAATGAATGAACAATTAAATTCATAATAAAACAACAAACTATGATGAGGCCTAATTGTTTCTAATGAAGCCTAAAAGTTAACTAATGATTCTAATTGACAAGTAATAAAATAATGCTAGTTGACTCTATTTAATCACCATACTAAATACATAAAAAGACCCTTAATTAGGCCTAAACATATGAAAAATTACAATAATTACCTCTAAATACAGTTTAATCATATTAAATACAAGAAATAAACTTTAATGAATGAAAAATTAATTTTTTAATAAAATAACTATCTAGTTGTGATGAAGCTTAATTATCCTAAATTAGACCTAAAATGTCACATCCCAAGTTTTTTTTTTAAGTGCATTACATACTTCTACAAAATCATAACTCAAAACATATATATATATATAAAGTTAATAATAATATTAACCAAAATAAATTTCAAATGCTCATAAATATCCTTCTCTTACAAAAAAAAAAAATATCAAGCCCCAATGGTTAAACAAAAAATTATAAAACTTCAGTTTTTCAACACAAGTCTAACTAACAATAGGTGTTCATAACAAAATCAGGTAACTGTTTTGAAAAACATGAAGAATAGATAATTAACAAAAGTTGAGTAAGAACCTCCTATACATTCTCTCAAAACATATAGGAAAATAGCATAACAAATCAGAATAAATCACAAACCATATGGTTATAATTTTTAAAATCCCTGGTAGCAAAAACTAGAATAAGGATCAATTTTATATTTCATATCAAGTCATAAGCATATATCATAATGTATGACGAAAGTTAGACACTGGATGAGACATACTCTCGATAGAAAATAAAGATTTTTAACCATCCTTACTCTCAATAGCAAATAGAGATTTTTAATCCCTTAGGATGGATTATCTCTTAATAGTAGATAAAGTAAATTCATATCACCTCTTAATAATAAATGAAGTAGTATTTCTCACTTGCAAAAGTGAGGACATATTTTTCCCGATAACAAAAATTGTCTTGTTACTAATCCCCAAAAGAAATTGTCCTCTAACTATCATGTTTAATAATTTTCTAATCCCCAAAAGAAATTGTCCTCTAGTATATTGGCCCATTTGCAATTGATAATGATCACACTGGCTTTTTTTTATCATATTAGTTACACATCTTATGTTAATCTTAGGTCTTGTGCTATCATATAAATCTATCGATCTATAAATCATTAATCAACATCAATATCATAAATCTTACCCTAATTAACCCTCAATTTATGTAAACTATAGTTGGATCATTCCAATTGACTCCAATTAGACTCAATTCATCTAGAATCTAATTGAATTAACTCATAATCCCCATAAGACTACTATGAAATCATATCTAACTTGGACTTGATTAGGTTTAGTTTAGCTCGAAAAAGCTTAGATTAGTCCAAATCAAGTTTGAATCATTGAGCAAAATCGACGAAACTGATTCGATTCAAACTCAAGCTAGGGGTCAATTTGGTCCAAACCCATAAAATTGACCAAAAGAAGTTTACTGGCCAACCCAATACAGGGCTGAAATCATGTCGGCTTGGCTCAATACAATACTGAGCCTAGAGTACTCACGTGTTAGCATGTTCATGAAAGAGGGAAAAAGGGAGCATGGGTTGGGTTGTGTTGCTGGGCCATGCTTGGGCTGAAGCCAGTAGGCCACACAACATTGGGCCGCATGAAGCGGCCGCTCCATCCGTCACTAGGCCGGGCCATGCCTGCCAGGCCATCAGCCTCATAGGCTGCACCAACCTAGTCGCACCCAAGCTCAAGGTCACGTCGGACCGAGCCACAGTTTGAGTCAGGGGTGCACCTGGCTCGGGCAGTGTCAGTTGGACTTGATCTAGCCAATGCCTAGTCTGACTCAGATCCGACCTGGATCAGATCAATTTTAATTCCGACTCTCTCTCTCTCTCTCTCTCTCTCTCTCTCTCTCTCTCTCTCTCTCTCTCTTTTTTCATTTCATTTTCATAGAGTTCTAAAATTCTATAATAAATCTTATAATTAATAAAAGTTATAGAGATAAAGCATCTAAGTTTCATACGTGCATAATTATTTAAATCACATATAAACATGATTTATAAAATCTTAAAACTATTTTTCACGAATTAAAATCATAAAGAACTAAGAAAGTTGAGTTAAAAGTCGATAAATCATGAAAAATGCTTATGCATCCTTACACAATTAACATTAAGTCAGATCGAACAATATGATTAGATGTATAATCTATAGTAGGATTTTTTTAATAATTTCTAAGCTTAAATTTCATGTATTATATTTTAAAAATTGACATAATTAATAAAAATTTACTTTGACCATAAAATAGATTATTCATCTTTAATACTAAAATAAAAATTATAATATTATTAAATTTAAAAAGTTGGAGTACCGAGGTCTTTCTTTATTGCACCTCTCTATTGGCACTAAGCCTCTATCATTGTAAAGAATCAGGAGAGAGTCAATCTAATATATAGGTGAAGAGGAGAGAGTCTTATTAGATTACAACTTTGATAAAAGTTTTAAGATTAATATTTGGTCAATCTAATTTTATTTATTTGTTAACTTATACATGTTTATTTAGATTTCAAGCTTCTCTTATCATCAAATCGAGTTAAAAAGGATAAATATGATAGAATATTCTCTTAGAGATGAAATATTCTTACTTTTTATTTATTTATTTCAGAAATTATTTTGAGTTTAAGATTTTTAGGGGATAACATAAAAGCTAGCTAATGGCCTAATTGGCTATAAAAGGATTTTAATTGACTCTAATTAGACCTTAATTATCAATTAAATACATGAGAAGATACTAATTGGGCTAAAGGAATAAAAATTGATAATAATTACCTCTAATTATATTTTGATCATATTAAATATAAGAAATGAACTTTAATCAACAACTAATTCATAATATACCAATTTATTGCAATATGTGATTAAGCCTAAAAGTTATCTAATCATGAAGATGCGATTATATCTAATTACCCTTGCAATCCAACTTTCCCAAGTCAATTTGAAAAATGAAAGTCGAAGGATTTGTTGACTTATAAGGAGTAGGCATATAGGATATAGAATAGGAGTTATAATTAATAGGTGGATTTCAATTACATTTTAATATATCAATGAGATATTACAACTACACTAATATTTTGATCCAATATAGAAGGTTACACCAACTCACTATAAAAGAGAGAGAGAGAGAGAGAGAGAGAGATATATATATATATATA
>LVTN01000924.1:110365-121402 GCA_001649415.1 Musa itinerans | reverse complement strand
CTTCGTCTAGGCTAGTGAGCTTAGAGAAATAGGATGGATCTCTAATCATATGCTTTGAGCATCCACTATCAAGGTACCATCTCTTGCTCTTAGCTTATGATGGTATATTTTTCTATAAAAAAGGGTGATTTTTAGGTACCCATTTGACCTTGGGTGCCTCAAAAATTAATCTACATAGCTTATCATGTTGTATTGAGTTATTTGTGGTTCTTTTAGGAACCCAAATCAATTTATGTAGACTATATTTCTTGAATGGATATTTGTATGCAACATGTCCAAGTTTACAACAAAAGTTGCATTTGGTGTGAGGTGATACATGCAAGGTAGGGCCTTTAATAAAGGTGGTTGGATTTTGGTGAGAGCTACTCACAAATCTGATTTCGCCTTTTTTATGAACGTGACCTTTATTAGCAAGGATCATATTCAAGGACTTGCTATCAATCTCAAATTTCTTCAAGGTTTCTTTGAGGAGCAAGTTTTCCTTTTGAAGTATTTCTAGTTCATGACATTTTGTGTAGTAAGCTAAGCTATTTTCATGCTCAATCTTTACTCTATCAAAGTTGCTAATAAGAGAAGCATGTTCCTTTTTAAAAGAGTTATACTTTTTACTCAAGATTCTACATTTATCAAATAATTCATGAAAAGCACTTGAAAGCTCATCAAAAGTTAAATTTACGTCTAATAAACTTGTTACCTCATCTCCAATAGCCATTAATGCATAGTGAGCAACTTGCTCGATGTTGGTTAGCTCCTTTTCTTTGGAAGCACTTGAGTCATCCCATATAGCTTTGAGAGCCTTCTTCTTTGGTTGCCTCCTCTTTGCTTGGGGACATTCACTCTTGAAGTGTCCCGGCTTCTTGCATTCATAACATATCACTTGTTCTTTCTTAGGTTCAAATTTATTTTTAGCATCATTTTTAAATTTATTTCTTTTTATGAATCTTTTGAACTTCTTTGTTAAGAGTGCCATGTCATCATCAAAGTCCTCATCACTTGAGTTTTCTTTCAAGTGGTCTTCTTGTGTTTTCAGTGCCATATCCTTCATGTTCTTTGGAAGGGTGTCCTCAAGCTCTTCATAAGCTTTATATGTCATTTCATAGGTCATTAGTGACCCAATTAGTTATTCAAGAGGAAAATTATTTAGATCTTTGGCCTCTTGAATGGCTGTTACTTTAGGGTCCCAACTTTTTGGAAGGGATCTTAAAATCTTATTAACAAGTTCAAAATCTGAGAAATCTTTACCAAGTCCTTTTAGACCATTGACGACATCCGTAAATTGGGTGTACATGTCTCCAATGGTCTCACTCGGTTTCATTCGAAACAACTCATAAGTGTATACTAAAAGATTGATTTTTGACTCCTTCACTCTACTAGTGCCTTCATGAGTCACTTCGAGTGTGTGCCAAATATCAAAAGCCATTTCACAAATCGTTACTTAATTAAACTGGTTTTTATCTAATGCATAAAATAAGGCATTCATAGCCTTGGCATTTAAAGTAAAAACCTTCTTCTCCAACTTATTCCAATCATTCATTATAAGAGAAGACTTTTGAAAATCATTTTCGACAATGTTCCATAGCTCAAAATTCATTAAAATTAGGAAGATCTTCATTCTAGTCTTCCAATATGTGTATTCCATCCCATTGAACATGGGCGGACGTGTAATTGAAGACTCTCTTGGTTGTCGGCAAATGCCATCTCTCTTGGGTTTTAAACCAAACGAGAGTGAACCTTGCTCTGATACCAATTGTTAGGATCAAGAGCGGCACTAAGAGGGGGGGTGAATTAGTACAACGGAAAACTTTCCTGATTTTAGAAAAATGTTCGTTTCGATTAAAATTGATTTCGATGAAAATAGTTTCGATTCAATCCGTTTCGGAGAGAGTATGAACTTGAAAGCTTTCGTAAAAGTGCAAGAGAGGATTAAGTTGATTTGTAGTAATGTAATTTGCACAAATGAAAAGCAAACCAGAATTTAGAGTGGTTCGGTCAATGTGACCTACATCCACTTTCGGATTCCTCCTCCGATGAGATCTCCGGCGTCCACTAAAGACCTTCCTTCAATAGGTGAAGACCAACCACCTCTTTACAGCGCTTTCTCCTTTTCACAGGTTTAGGAGAGAACCCTTACAAGTCTCATACCTCTCTTGAATGATCGCAAAACTTAGAAAGGGAGGAGGAGGACTCTAGCACTTGTTTACAACACTTTTACACCCCAATAACTCAAGATTATCTCAATACTTTTCGTGCCCTTTTATGTTGAAAAGGGTGGGGTATTTATAGACCCCAATGGCTTTAAAAAATGAAGCCAAAAAGTGTCTCATCCCGGATTTCCAGGGTACTGGCGGTACCACCGCCATTACCGGGTGGTACTATCGCCCGAAATTTGACACTGGGCGGTACCACCGCTTGACAGAGCTCGGAGATCGAGCTTTTGCGGTACCACCGCTGACAGCAATAACTGTCGGTGGTACCATCGCCTAGTCTGGGCGGTACCATTGTCTAGACCACATGGGAGACTGGGTCTTCTGGGTAGTGCCACCGCCGGCCATATTTTCAAGGGCTGATTGGGCTATTCAATCCGACCCAAATCAGCCCTGTTAAGGGCCCAGTTGGTCCCTAATTAAGTTAGTGAGATTACCTCCCAATCCTAACTTAATGTAAGTTCTAACTACGATAATTAAGACATGATCACAGCACTTCTTGTTATGGTGTGTCAATTGCTCTTCCGGCGAGCTTCCGGCGTACTTCTGGCGAACTCTCAGCAATGCTCCGGCGGACTCCCGGCAAGCTCCTGGACTTTATGATGATCTTCTTGGCAAGTTCCAATGAGCTTCTTTGGCAAACTCCTAGACTTCTTGGTTGGTTCCGGTAGAACTTCCGACAAACTCTCGAATTCCCAATGTGATCTCGATCTTGACTTCGGCACAACACTTGCTTTATGTCTTACTACTATCGTAGTTAATCCTACACACTTTTCTCAACATATAGATTAGATCAAACAAATTACAATTGACTTTATCATCAAAATTTGAGATTCAACAATTGCTACATCAAGCCTAGGAGGTAGCAAATACGCCTTTGTCATCATAGATGATTTTTGTAGATACACTCGGACTTACTTCTTGGCACACGAAAGTAATTGCTTTAGGTATTTTTCTATATTTTGTAAACTTGTCCAAAATGAAAAGGGTTTTATGATTTCATCAATTCGAAGTGATCACGGTGGTGAATTTTAAAACCATGATTTCCAAGAATTTTATGAATCTAATGGATATAACCACAATTTTTCTACTCCAAGAAATCCTCAACAAAATGGAGTAGTAGAAAGAAAGAATAGAAACTTGCAAGAAATGACTAGAATCATGTTAAACGAACATAGCCTATCCAAATATTTTTGGGCTGAAGTTGTAAATACGATATGCTATGTCATAAATAGAGTTCTAGTAAGACCATTACTCGCCAAAACTCCTTATGAGTTGTGAAACAAAAAAAACCCAATGTTTCATATTTTAAAGTTTTTGGGTATAAATGTTTTATCTCGAATGAAAAAGATGCCTTAGGAAAGTTTGATGCAAAATCTGATGAAGGGATTTTCCTTGGTTATTCTTCTATTTCTAAGGCCTTTTGTATTTTTAACAAAAGAACTTTGGTTCTAGAAGAGTCTATTCATGTTGTCTTTAATAAAGTTTTCGAATTTTAGAAAAATAAGTTTGATGATGATCTTGATTTTGATGGTTTGAATTTAAATGGACCCTCTCCTCCAAACAATAACTTGGATGCATCTTCTTCCGAAATATCCTTACCCAAGGAATGGAAGTACGTAGATGCTTATCCTAAGGAGCTAATCATATGATACACATCAAAAGGGGTTCAAACTCGTTCTTATTTTAAGAATTTTTGTGCCAACTCCGCTTTTCTCTCCCAAATTGAACTTAAATGCATTGACAAGGCATTGAAAGATGATTCATGGGTTATCGCAATGCAAGAAGAGTTGAATCAATTTGAGAGAAATGAGGTGTGGAAGCTTGTTCCGAGGCCAAATGACCATTTAGTTATTGGTACTAAATGGGTCTTTAGAAACAAGCAAGATGAATTTGGTATCATGGTTAGAAATAAGGCTAGATTAGTGGCCAAAGGTTTCAACCAAGAAGAATGTATTGATTATGAAGAAACCTTCGCTCCTATGACACGATTAGAAGCCATAAGGATGCTCCTTGCCTATGCTAGTAGTAATAATTTTAAGTTATTTCAAATAGATGTTAAAAGTGCTTTTCTATATGACTTTATTTCCGAAAAAGTTTATATTGAACAACCTCCCGGATTTGAGAATGATAATTTCCCTACTTATGTGTTTAAATTGACTAAAACTCTCTATGGATTGAAATAAGCCCCAAGGGCTTGGTATGAGAGACTTAGCTCCTTTCTTATTCAAAATAATTTTTCTAAAGGCAAGGTCGATACCACATTATTTATTAAAAATTTTAAAAATAATTTTCTTATTATTCGAATTTATGTTGATGATATTATTTTCGGTTCTACGAATGAATCTTTATGCGAATCATTTGCCAAAAGTATGAGTCAAGAGTTTAAAATGAGTTTAATGGGTGAACTAACCTTCTTTTTCGGATTACAAATTAAATAATTTAATGATTACATTTTTTTTAGTCAAACAAAACATGTATTAGACTTGATAAACGGTTTAATATGGATGGTTCAAAGGCTATCAATACTCCTATAAGTACCTCCACTAAGTTAGACATTGACGAAAGTGGAGAAAACTTTGATTAAAAAGCTTATAGGGGTATGATAGGTAGTTTTTTATACCCGACATCATGTTTAGTGAAAGACTTTGTGCTAGGTTTCAATCTAATCCTAAGATATCTCATCTTAAAGCAGTTAAAAGAATTCTTAGATATCTTAAAGAACCACTAATATAGGATTTTGGTATCCAAAATATGAAAACTTCGAATTGATCGCTTATGCTGATGCGGATTTTGCTAGATGTAGATTAGATAGAAAAAGCACATCCGGAACATGTCAATTCTTAGGTCATGCACTTGTCTCTTGGTCTTCCAAGAAACAAAACTCGATTGCAGTATCTACAACCGAAGCCGAATACATAGCTGCGAGTACATATTGTGCCTAAGTTGTGTGGATGAAAAACACTTTAGAGGATTATAAGATTCACCTTAAGAATATTCCCATAAAATGCGATAACACAAGTTGAATATGTTTAACAAAAAATCTCATTCAACACCCTAGAACTAAACATACTGATATTAGGCATTATTTTATATGAGATCATGTTACTAATCATGATATAATTTTAGAATTCATTGATACAAAACATCAATTGGCCGATATCTTTACAAAACCTTTAAATGAAGAACAATTTGATTTTATTAGAAGGGAGTTAGGAATGTTAAGTTGTCCAAATACATGAATTTGATGTATATCTTTTTCGAACTTTCTCGATTCTTTAAAACTCTCAAGAAATTATTTCATAAATAAGGCTTTCATAAAATTCAAAATATGAATCTACTAAGTATCAAATTTTTAATAAGAAATTGATTTGATTTATGAAGGTTTATTCATGGAATTTCTCTTTCATATGATGCTTCTTTCTCATAAATTCTTCCTTACTCTTCTTTCTCATAAACATACGAGATAATCACTTGCAGGAATAAGGATTTGATTTCACAAGAATATTTTGATCCTTTTTCATGAATCCCTTCTTTTTATCAAAATTGAAGCATGATTTAATGAAACTTATTTACTGTTTTTGACTTTGTTCAAATCATTTCACAAATTTGGTTCTTATTGGATTCCCTCCTTACCTTCCTTCCTCTTCTTCATGCAAAGTTTTTGATGACAAAGGGGGAGAAGTTGATAGAATCTATCACTTTAATGTTGATAAATTTTGATGTTGAGAATTTATGAATTTTGATGACAAGGGGGAGAAGTTTGATACTTGAATTTTTTTACCACACTTGCATTGTCAAATTGTTCTCCTTTTTGTTGATGACAAAGGGGGAGAAATAATACCAAAATGTGGTAAATTGATGACAAATTGGCATTATAGATGTATGCAATGTATCTTATCGTAAATGCTTATCATAAACACTTGTATGCTTTATGGTATACTTGAAATATAGTAGGAATCGTCATATACATTGCAACACATCGCAAATGCTTGAAACATATCAAAATGTACTTCATATGCATTGTAGATAAATGTCTTTCATTATGATAAGATATCTTGAGCTTAGCTTGCTATTTTATAATTGATATCTTGTCATGGAATGATGGATTGCTATCTTTGTCATTTTGATATGTTTCATATTTGAAATATGTATCATACTTGAAAATGATGATTGTCCATCATTAGACTTGAAAATAGATGTCATGCCTTGACATCATTTTTATTGATAAATACGTGGCATTGTATTTTGAGAATGTTAAATCATGATAGGAATCATGATGTGCATATTGATAAGTTTAAATGAACTTAACATATCAGTTTGATACTTGAATTCAAAGGCCTTAGATTTAAGGATGTCTTTTCTCAAAGTATGGCATATAAATAAGGGGAGTTAAGGATAACTCCGTCATCAATTGATTATCATCATAAAAAAGGGGGAGATTGTTGAATCTCAGATTTTGATGATTAAATCAATTATAAATTGTTTGATCTAATCTACATGTAGAGAAAAGTGTGTAGGATTAACTACAATTGCAGTAAGATACAAAGTAGGTGTTATGTCGGAGTCAAGATTGAGATCTCGTTGGGAGTTCAAGAGTTTATCGAAAGTCCGGACGTTCGTTGAATGTTCTGTCGGAACCAACCGAGAAGTCTAGGAGCTTACCAAAGAAGCGCACCAAAACTCGCCAAGAAGATCGTCATAAAGTTCAGGAGCTTGTTGGGAGTCCATCGGAACATTACCGGCAGTTCGTCGGAAGTTCGCCGGAAGATCACCAGAAGCTTGTCGGAAAAGCAATTGACGTACCAAAACAAGAATGCTTTATCAATTATCTTAATTATTATAGTTAGTCCATAAATTGAGTTAGGATTGGGAGGTTATCCACTTAACTTAGTTAGGGGACAACTGGGCCCTTAACAAGGATGAATTGGGCTGGATTGAACAGCCCATTATGTTAGGATCAAGAGCGGCACTGAGAGGGGGGGTGAATTAATGCAGCGAAAAATTCTTCAATTTTGAAAAAATATTCGTTTCGATTCAATCCATTTCATAAATAAATTGAACTTGAAAGCTTTCACAAAAGTGCTAAGAGATGGTTAAGAAAGTTGCAGTAATGTAAATTGCACAAATAGAAAGGCAAGCCAGAATCTAGAGTGGTTCGGTCGAAATGACCTACATCCACTTTCAGATTCCTCCTCCGTCGTGGTCACCGGTGTTCACTAAAGGCCTTCCTTCAATAGGCGAAGGCCAACCACCTTTTATAGCTCTTTCTCCTTTTGTCGGGTTTAGGAGACAACCCTTACAAGTCTCATCCTCTTTCTTGGATGGTTACAAGGCTAAGAGATGAAGGATAACTCTTCTCACTTTTACAATACTTTAGGACTCAAGAATTCAAGATTATACCAATGCTTTCATGCCCTTTCATGCAGAAAAGGGTGGGGTATTTATAGGCCCCAATGACTTCAAAAATAGAGCCAAAAAGTGTCTCATCCCGGATTTCCGGCGTACTGGCGGTACCATCGCCTGACACCTAACATTGGGCGGTACCACCACCTAACAGAGCTCGGAGACTAAGCTCTAGTGGTACCACCGCCTGATAAGGGCGGTAGCACCGCCCTGAACTCTTGGGAGACCGAGTCTCCCAAGCAGTGCCACCACTGGCCATATTTTCAGGTGCTGAATGGGCTATTCAATTGGGCCCAATTCAGCCATATTAAGGGCCCAATTAGCCCCAATCCTAACTCAATTTATGGTTCTAACTACGATTAAGGCAAGCAATTAGTCCAGTATATCGATCATTCCCTCGGCGATCCTCCGGCGAACATCTCGGCGAGTCTTCCGGCGAACTCTTGACGATCTTTCAGCGATCTTCCGATGAACTCTCGGCGATCTCCCGATGAGCTTTTAGCGACGAACTCTTGGCAATCTTCCGGCGAGCTCTCGACGATCTTCAAACGAGTTCTCAGCGAGTTCTCGGTATATCGTCCGAATCTTCGACTTTGGTCTATCATCTGCTTTACGCCTTATCGCTATTATAGTTAATCCAGCACACTTATCTCAACACATAGATTAGGTCGAATAATTTACAAATTGATTTTATCATCAAAATCCGTGATTTAACAATCTCCCTCTTTTTGATGATGACAACCAATTGGTGAAAGAGTTAATCTTAACTCCCCCTATCTATATGCCATACTTGAGAAAACATAAACTTTGAATTCAAAACCTTGAATTCAAGCTTTGATCGAATTTAGAAATATTATGCATCATCATAATTTTAAGTTATTAAGATATTTAAATGCATAAACACTCATGCATTTATAAAATGTTTCGTCATAGCCTTTCATCACTACTTGCATAAGGTAATATCATTAGTGCTTGTAGCACTCAAAAGTTAAGAATATGATATTGCATCATGTTTGATTAAAACTTCTCAATATTCAATAGAGATCATTATCATCATAGAAATTTTTAACATCAAAGTAAACATGATATTGCATCATTGTATGATAATATGCTCATCATTTAAAGAGATCACAACATCATAGAAATTTTCAGCATCAAAGCACAGAATTCTAACATCAAAGTAAACAACATTTTAAGTTTACAACATCAAGGTAAACAACATAGGATTACAACATCAAAGTAGGCAGAATAAAAGAGAGGGATTTCATCCACTTCTCCCCCTTTGTCATCAGCAAAAAAATAAAACTATTCAGATGGTGGCAAGTCAAAATATCTAAACAAGGTATTAAGTTATTGATGAATCTGCTGTAACTCAGTTAGAATTTGATCTTGGTGTTGTTCAAGTCGATCTTGACGTTGTTCAAATCGATCCATTCGAGTCCCTTTGTCATCGATAGATGAAGGAGGTGCTTGCTTTGCTGGAGGTGTTGCCTCAAAGGGACTACTTGGAGGAGATTGATTACCCATAAAGATTGATGTTTTAGGTTCAAGTTCAGATGGGAGGGGATCAGTCCTTCTAGGCAGTCTAGTCCATATCCCATTTCTAAATATACACCTCAACCGTCGAAGTAGGTTTCTATTTATGACATTAAATTTATCTAGTTTTATAACTTCTTCGTCAGGTGAGATAGCTATGTCGTAAGCATGGATTAGTCTTATGATCAGGCTACCATATAGAAGCATCATATCTTTTTTTGATAGTTCAATCATGTTTTGTTGGATTAGGTAACCAAAACAATTGTTATTTCCCTTCATAATCAAATACATGGTACCTAATTTCATTTGGCTTACTTGATCATGATGATATTGTTTTGGGATAATAATGCTTATCAGGATGTGATGAAGTATTTTGGTGCTTAAAGGTAGTAAGTGTTCACAGTTTTTTGGAAGAGTAGTTAAGTTAGGATCACCAAAAATCATTTTTAAGGCATCAGTATAAGTAGCCCCAACTAATTCTTCATCCCATTGTCCTCTAAAATAACACCATTTTTCTTTCTCCATAATTCCTATATGGTTGCAAATCATGCTATCTATAATGGGTATATGATGTCCTAAGAGATAGGTTGATACCCTTTTATTTTCATCTACATGTAAATTGTTGTAAAATAGCCTAACAAACCTAGGGTAGATAGGTTCACTTATTTGAAGGATTGGGAGAATGTCTAGATTAGCAAACCATTGAATAAGTTCTAAATCACTTAATTTCTCTAAATCAACATATTTACCCTTATGAATATTCCTATACTCTATGGATGAAAATTTAAGGACATGTTGATTAGAATCGAAAAGTAAGGAGTCATAATTTTCATCTAATCTCTTCTTCCCTTTATCCCTAGAGGATCTTCTAGAACTCATTGAGACTACAATTATGATGGAAAATAAGGAGCAAGAACAAGTAATACAAAGGAGAATCAATTTGGTGTAGAGATTACGTTAGTAGTTTTTCCTTCTAGTGATCTCCAAAATGATGTCGGAGATTGATTCTTGATTTAGTAGGAGATGGGTACTTTGGAGTAGCTAAAGGGAGAGCAAGAGTTTTGGTATTGTTTGGAGAAGTGCAGAATGGGTTGGGGTCAGTTCTACCACCGGCCCTAACTTGGTGTTTATAAGGGGCAGGTTACGGGCAGTGGCACCGCTAGCTGCGCGGTGCTACCGCCAGTTGGGCGGTGCCACTGCTTATAGGCAGTAAGCACTACTCATATTGTTGTGTGGTGCTGTCATGGGGTGATTCCAACTTGCAAAATTTTTATTGTTGTGAAGTACACAACCTTATTTTCATCATCATGTAAAATTTGCATCATAAGAGGAGAAGATTCGTACTCAAATATCATATAAAACTCATATTAAAAAATGCATACCATAAGTTCATGATTTATCATATAAAATTTGTATGTAAACATCGTATAAAACTCGTATGGGAAAATGCATATTGTTCATTGCATATACTATAAGATCATGATTTAAGTGAGTGATATAAAGAATCAAGAAAGTCCAAAAATAAAATTTAACAAATTCATGCATTCGGACAATTTAACATCCCTAATTCCCTTCTAATGAAATTAAATTATTCTTCATTTAAGGGTTTTGTAAAGATATCGGCCAATTGATGTTTCGTATTAATAAACTCTAAGATTACATCATGATTATTAATAAGATCTCATATGAAGTGATGTCTAATGTCAATATGTTTGGTTCTAGACTGTTGAATAGGATTTTTTTTTAAACATATTACACTTGTATTTTTGCATTTTATAGGAATATTCTTAAGATAAATTTTATAATCTTCTAATATATTTTTCACCCATACAACTTGTGCACAGCATGCACTAGCCACAATGTATTCGGCTTCGGTTGTGGATAGTGCAAC
>LVTN01000924.1:84112-97292 GCA_001649415.1 Musa itinerans | reverse complement strand
TGGATGTAGGTCATTTGACCGAACCACTTTAAATTGGCGTGTCCATTGAATGTGTGAGTACTTACCTTTCTGCAATCGTTATCTATGCAACAGTAAGTTTCCGGTTTTTACTTTACTCAAGCTACTATCAAAACGAAATCTCCTTGCATTTTACGGAATCATTTTCGAACTTACAAGTTTTAATCCGCTGCACTAATTCAACCCCCCCTCTTAGTGCCGCTCCGATCCTAACATCTTTGGCAAGCTCCTAGACTTCTCGGTTGGTTCTGGTAGAACTTTCGACGAACGTCCGGACTTTCGACGAACTCTCGAACTCCCAACGAAATCACGTTCTTGACTTGGGACTTCATTTTGCTTTATGCCTTACTATCATAGTTAATCCTGCACACACAAAAACACATTACTGAGTGTTGGGTTGGTTGTCCAAAGATGAAGATCTGATACACTACCTAAGCCAAAGTGCATGATACCAATAGGACCCTAAATTTATGAAAAAAAGATTGACAACCCAATCACTTACCTCCTATTAATCAAGCCAGGAACTATCACATTCACAATAAAGTTGGGAGAGTCATCACTCAACTCAATTAGAAATTGATAATTATGACCTACAACGAATATCAAGTTTAGACCTAACTTAACTACAGAAATTACACTCCATGATCAATATATAGTGACTGATTAACCCGCATTCTTACCTACTCAAGTCATCTTTCATTATAAGGGTCTATTCAAGTAATCTCGAGATGCAGTATACGACATATACTATTGATTGGTACCTAACTCTGCCTTTAATCACCCTTTATTATGGGCACCTACTTCTATTATCTCATTGACTTCATGGTTTTCTATGAGCTTTTAATATTAATTAATAGGGACATGAATCAACCCTTTAATCAGTAATATAAGGATAGTGAGATACAAATATTGATTATTCACTTAGCCTTCGATCAATGCTTTGTGAAATCCGACCTCTTTCCCTATCCCTTACCAGCCAATGGGTGACAGTGCCCCTCAAATTGGAATGGGGAGAACATGTGGGATATTCTGAATCCTCATTTCTAAATTTTTTTCTTATATAGAGTCATTATATATGATATGTGGGGTATGTATGAAAAATAGATTTTATATGGATCTATTTCTACCTTAAGAATGTTGAAAATTCGTCCGAGGGTAGCTCCACTGAGGTGAAAATCTCATGTACGGTTCTGTAGAGTGACAGTAAGGGTGACTGGATCTTCACTTACCTATTGTTCTTTCCTTCGAGATGCTTTGAATAGCCCTATAAATCCTAGTTGTGCCAAATATGTTAGAGAGACCGAGTCGCCTAGAGAAAAATAAATATGTATAGCCATAGTGGATTTGAATAGGTTGATGACACTGAGCCCTTGGTTTAAAGCTTCCCTTACTAGCTTCAACTCTCTTTGATTAATTATCGACCCTTGACTCGAGAGATAAGATGCACTCTAAGTAGCACTCCATATTCCCTTCGACACTAACTTGCTTGGCTCTCGAGCATTTATCCAATGCATTATTTTGATAACTTGAAGAAGCCCTGAAACCCTTTCCTTTTAAGCACATATAGGCACGTAAGTATTGCTAGTCATAGGTGCCTTGTAAATCAATCACATGAGTGATGATATATGTGATATTACACATAGTTTTTTTGTTTATTATTATTATAGCATATTCTTACTTTATATTGCTTGATACATAAATATATTATGATATCCATGGATCTGTGCAATGGGAATCAAATCATGATGAGATCATGGTAAGGAGATCGATTTATCTTTAAATATAAACCCTAAATAATACTAGTTATAGGTTACTTGAGAGGGACATCGAGATATTTGCCAGACCTTATCTTATTGGATATCCATTAAGCCCTTGAATTATTGGATCATATAGATGAGATCCAATAAGAACTAATAGGTGATTATTAGGTAGAGACCTAATAATCTAATAGGTTTGGGTAATTGGATAAAGATCCAATACCCAATAGGGCAGGAATTATTATGGTTAAGTTGACAGGGGACCTCTATAAATAGGAGGGAACCAAAGGGTCATAGACTATGCCCTTTTGGCTACTATCTTCTATTCTCATCTCCCCTTCTCCTTTTCAACCAACAAGAGCATATAGAGATTTGGGCACCGATTCGAGGAGCGTCTTCGCAACTCCTATTGTGTAAATTACTGCTAGAGAGGAGGACACTTGACCTCCTTCATCCTCTCCCACAGATCTGTAGGATTTCAAGGATATACGATCTCCATATATAACATAATTATCTCACACGTGATTTTTAGTTTCATAAGTTTTTGCGTACCAATCTTTGCACGACAATGAACACCGTTTGGAAAATCTGAGATTTTTATTTTCTGTTCTTCCATTGCGCATGTGATATCACCCTTAGATTTTCCTAAAGTGGTATCAGAGCCGGGTTATTCATGTGAAAGATTAGTTTTGAACTATGTGTGTTGTGTTTTAGAAAAGCTTTTGATGTCAAAATCGTTGATATAAAAGGCATAAGAGGGCAACAACTGCCCTTGTAGGTTGGCTAAAGGCTGCTTGCAGCCTTGGCCGAGAGCTCCCCCATCTGTAGTAGGTAGCATTCGCCCGCAAAGGTACGGGGCGGCACCCCCCCCATATTGGCAATCGCAACGCAATAGGACAATAGGGAAGGGAATTCGGTTTTTCTAGGCAAAAGATAATTTTTCTCTTCTAAATTTCAAAAATTTTGAGATTTATCTTTTTATCCAAATTACCTAAATACCCTTCATAATTTAAAAAATTCTCTATATGTCCTAATTTTATAAAATATTAGTTAATTAAAAGGTTTAAATAACTATTATTATTATTTATCTAGTAGTCCTATATAATGACAAGTACATGTGATATATGATGTAGACGGATGATCACGGATTGTGTGATGTATGTGTACATGTGATATGATTATTGGAGCCTACGAGTCTAATTTATTTCTCGTTTATTGTCGGGCCTACGTGCCTATGATTAAGTTGTAATTACATAAGGAGGTGCAACGAGAGCATGGAAGCAATAGCGGGACCCACGTGGCCAAGACGAATGATCGCGACGCATGAAGATATGTTGAGATACCGACAGAACCAACAAAGACGAGATGGATGATCATAGGGCATGGAGATACGCTACTGCATACATAGATCTTGATGTGAGTGATTAGGCCCACTAGTTCAGGCTTGATCACATTAAGCTGGGGCCTATGATTATCTAGTATTATTGCTCATGTGATGTGTGATTACTTGTACACCTACTAGATATGTATATATATTTTCATGCATTATAGATATATATTAAATATGTATGTGTGTGATATATCATAGGAGACCAAATCAAAATCCTCTATCTCTTGATAATATTAAGTTAGTAAACGTGAGATAATTAGATTGACCCATGTGGCCTTCCATCGTTATAGGTAGGAATCGATTCCCGATGCAAGTTGAGTTGGTTGAGTCCCTCGAGGCTCACCTATATCGTAATTCGATATTTTGCCTATGATATAGATATATCATCGGTGACTTGAGGATATAGTATGCTTGGTCGAGTCTCTCAATAGCATATCATCGAATCAAACTCATCTTGTAATAATGGTGATGGCTTAATCGAATATCATGGTTGGTCGAGTCCCTCAAGGCCATAGTGATTCGGAGGCTAAACAGAATAAAAATCACAAAGAGTTGTGATTGACAAGTGTTGCCTATCATTACAGGCTTAGCGTGATTGGTCGAGTCCCTTGAGATTATGTTAAGATGCTGATTGGATCCCGATCCCCTCTAGAGATCCGTCGAGGGTCTCCGATTTATATACCGGAGGGAGTTATGTGTTTCACAAGAAAATAGTGGGAGTAGATTAAGATAAAAGTCAATATCTTGATTATTTATTTTTTTATAAAATATGCATGTTATTTATTTCTACTACATCTTTATTTTAAAAAAATATTACTTTTGAATCTCTTACGTGGCATACTTGATGTCAATCACCTCACTGGTCCAAATTATATGGATTAGCTCCGCAACTTGAGAATTGTTCTCACGACGGAGAAAATCGTATATGTCCTTGATACAATGATGCCTACACCCAAGAAAGGGGCAAGCGAGGATGAGATCGCTTGCTACATGAATTACATTAATGACTCCACTCTTGCTTAGTATTACATGTTGAGCTCCATGACTCCTGAGTTACAGAGACAACATGATAAAATGGATACTAGATTCAGTCTCCTACATCTCCACAAATTGTTTGAGGAACGGAGAAGGACTTAGCGATATGAGATATCCAAGAGTCTCTTCCACACTAGGATAACTAAGGGGATACTAGTTCATAACTATATCCTTAAAGATAATTGAGTAGATAGAGAAACTCATAGGTCTAGGAATGGTCCTAGAGGATGACCTGTGTGTGGACCTTATATTTTAGTCTATATTAGATTCCTTTTCTTAGTTCATAATGAATTTTAATATGAACTAGCTTCTCAATATGTTGAGGGAGATAGAGAGCACTATCAATAAGGAGAAGCCAGTTCTCTATGCTAGTGAGACCAAAACGAAAAGGAAGGCAGAAAAGTCTCTTAAGAAGGGCAAGGGCAAGGGCAGACTGGGTAAAACAAAGGTTACTAAAAAGGACAAAGGTCAGTGCTTTCACAATGACAAAGATGGGCATTGAAAGAGGAACTGCAAAGAATACCTTGTAGAGAGAGCAAAACAAAAGCTTGGAGAAGCTTCGACTACATTCATGATCAGACTCCAATTGTTAGATTTTTTGTGATAGTGTATGGGTCTTGAATACTAGTACTACTTATCATATCTATAATTTATTGCAGGTTCTAGCAAAGCCTAGGAGATTGGCGAGAGATAAGATTGACCTCAAGATGGGTAATAAAGCAAGAGTTGCTACTATTGCTATCGATGAGGTCACTTCACATCTACCTAGTGGAGCTACTAATACATTAGATACATGCTATTTTGTTCCTTCTATTATCAAAAATATTATTTCCATTTCATGTTTGATAGTTAGTAGATATAAGTTAATTTTATAGAATAATGGTTGTTCAATATTATTAGATGATAAGATCATTACGAAAGGAACATTGCATAATGGTTTATTTATGCTAGACACTACTCCACATATCATGAATATAAATAAGTCTAAGAGGAAATGAGATGAGGTGAATAATGCAAACTTATGATAGTGTAGGCTAGGTCATATCCATGAGAGAATAATTTGAAAGTTGCTGAAGGATGGATACCTAGATCCATCCGACTATAAGTCATATGCAACTTATGAGCCTTGCTTTCATAGAAAATTGACTAACTTTCCATTTAATGAAACTAGAGAGAGAGCCATTGAGTTATTGGAACTCATACATAGTGATTTATGTGGTCCCATGTCATAGGTGGTTACTCCTGCTTTATTACTTTTACTGATGATTTCTCAAGGTATGGACATATGTACTTGATAAAGTATAAGTCCAAGGCCTTCAAAAAATTCAGGAAGTATAAGAATGAAGTGAAGAATCAAACTGAAAAGAGTATCAAGACTCTTCGATTAAATCGAGAAGGTGAGTACTTGAGTACGGAGTTCCACTCAATTCCTCAAGAACCATGGGATTCTGTCATAATGGATACCTCCTTATACACCTTAACTCAATGGTGTGTCTGAGAGGAGGAATCACACATTATTAGATATAGTATGGTCTATGATGAGTTTCATCGACCTACCCATCTTATTCTGGGGATATGCCCTAGAGACCGCAACTTACCTTCCAAACAAAATTCCAACTAAGTCAGTAGTGTCTACTCCATATGAGATATGGAAAGGGAAAAAGACCGATCTTAAGGTTGTTAAGAATTGGGGCTACTCTGCCCACATTAAGAGATACAACTTCAATAATTTAGAATCCAGGACGGAATGGTATAAGTTTGTGGGATACCCCAAAGAAACTTGTGGTATTATTTCTATCACCTCGAGGACTAAAATGATCTTTATAGATAAGAGGGCAGTATTCCTTGAGAAGGAACACATTCTTGGTGGAGATAGTGGAAGCATAATAGATTTGAGCAAGGTTAGAAAACTTAGCTCAAGCACCATTCCATAGCCCGAGTCTATTCATATACCTAGCACATAAGTTTCGACTTTACATAGGTCCGATAGAGTATCCCATCCTTCTGAGAGATATATGAGACATATTAGTAGAGACGATGTTGAATATATTGATCCTTAGACCTACGAGGAGGCTATTACGAATATAGACTCTGAGAAGTAGCAAGAGGCCATGAATTCTGAGATAGATTTCAAGTACTCCGACAAGGTTTGGAACCTAGTTGATATACCCAAGGGTATTGTATCTATTGGTTGCAAATAGATCTTTAGAAAGAAAATCGGAGTAGATGGAAAGGTGAAAACCTATAAAGTAAGGCTAGTGGCTAAGGGATATCATCAAAGAAAAAGTGTTGACTATGACGAAACCTTCTCACCCGTACCCATGCTAAAATCTATCTGAATTCTATTGCCTATTATAGCACACTATGATTACATGATCTGATGGATGGACATGAAAATTACGTTTCTCAACAGCAACCTCAATGAGAAGGTGTATATGATACAACTTAAGGGATTTGTGTCCAAGGATAGTTCATATAAGATATGTAGGTTGATTAGGTCTATCTATGGGATTGGAGTAAGCTTCCTGAAGTTGGAACATAAGATTTGATGAGGTAATCAGATCTTATGACTTTGTTAAGAATGAAGATAAGCCTTATGTATATAGGAAGGTAAGTAAGAACACTATCACCTTCCTGGTGTTATATGTAGATGACATCATAACCATTAGGAATGATATACGAATGCTTTCCATAGTAAAGGCTTGGCTATCTAGACACTTCTCCATGAAGGACTTAGGGGAAGTATTCTATATCGTGGAGATTCTGATCTATAAAGATAGATCCAAGAGGATGCTTAGCTTGTCCCAGTCTATGTACATAGACATTATTGTTAAAAAGTTTGGCATAAAAAATTTCAAAAGATGTCTCATACCGATGAGACAGGAGATATCGCTTTCTAGGAGTATGTCCCTAAAGACTCCTGAAGAAAAGATAAACGTGGATAGGATACCCTATGCCTCAACGATATAGTCTATCATATATGCTATGCTATGTACTAGGCTTGATATAGCGCATACTATAAGTGTCACGAGCAAGTATCAAGCGGATCTAGGCTTGGAACATTGGAAAGTAGTAAAGTGTATTCTTAAGTACCTAAGAAGGACTAAGAATCTTTTGTTGGTATATTGAGGAAGTAGCCTCAGGATTGAGGGCTACACTAACTCGAGCTTCCAATCTGAGATGATAGTAAGTCTAATTAAGGGTATGTGTTCACCTTGACTAGTATATTGGAAGAGTTCCAAGCAAGATACTACTGTTGACTTGACCACATAGACATAGTATATTGTTGCGGCCGAGGCAGCAAAGGAGAGAGTCTAGATGAAGAAGTTCATCACAAATCTGGGAGTCATGCTAGGTAGCAAGGAGCTGATTCCCTTATATTGCAACAACTATAGGGTGATTACTCAAATGAGAGAACCCAGGTCTTAATAAAAGTATTCCGAGGAGGTTCCAGCTTATTAAAGAGATTGTTGTCCGATGAGATATAGCAGTGGAAAGAGTTTCATCCGAAAATAACATCGTAGATCCATTGACAAAGTCATTATCTCATATTGTCTATGAGTATCTCAGGGGTCTGATTTGGATCAAACACATAGGTGATTGACTTTAGGTCACGTAAGAGATTGCTAGTCATAAGTGCCCCCTACAAGCCAATCACGTGAGTGATGGCACATGTGACATAACACACAATCTTTTTACTTATTATTATTATTATATTTTCTCACTTTATATCGCTTGATACATAAATATATTATGAAGTTCATATATCTATACAATGAGAATCAGATCATGATAAGATCACGATAATAAAAATGATTCATATTTAAACACAAATCCTAAATATTCCTAGTCATAGGTTACTCGAGAGGGACATCGAGATAACTAGAGATACTAGTGTACTCTATACTCGTCCATATGATGGAAGCAGCTGGTCTTACAACTACTCATGTGGGGACACTAGAGCTATAGTATAGGTGTTCATTAGAGAATGAGTTCACTTATTGATCCTCTCATGGAATGCTGAATGGTTAATGAGACCTTATTGTTAGACAACGATTCCGTCATCCTAGTAGTGTACTTGGTCTTTAGACATGAGACACCAAGGATGTCCTATATGAGTACTCCACTCTTTGATATCGGACGTATAGGTTTCAAAGTTTCAAATCTAGCACAATCGGTCATCGAGAGTGGTAGCCAATCTTACGAGAGCTATTGATCATCGATAGTGCTAGTCATAGGTGCCCAACAAGCCAATCACATGAGTGATGGCACATGTGACTTGACACATAATCTTTTTACTTATTATATTTTAGCATTTATCACTTTATATTGACTATTGCATATATGCATGTATATATTGTGATGTCCTTGGATCTGTGCAATGGGAATTGGATCGTGATGAGATCATGATAATGAGACTGAATCACCTTTAAACATAGATCCTAAATAATCCCGGTCATAGGTTACTCGAGAGGAACATCGAGATAACTGGACAAACTAGTGTGCTGTATACCCATCCATATGATGGATGCAACTGGTCTCATAGCTACTCATATGGAGACACTAGAGATACAGTATAGGTGCTCATTGGAGAATGAGTTCACTGATTGATCCACTTACGGAATGCTAGATAGTTGATGATGCCTTATTTTCAAACAGCGATTCTATAGTCCCAATGATGTATCTGGTCCTTAGAATTGAGACACCAAGGATGTCCTATATGAGTGCTCCATTCTTTGATACCAGACTTATGGGTTTAGATGTCCCAGATCTAGTACAATCGGTCATTGGGAGTGGTAGTCGACCTTACGAAGGCTATTGAGTATCGATAGAGAATCATCCACTCTCGGCATCATGAGAGGAATATCTCATGTGTTCTTGCTTAAACAAATCCCTAGCTAGGGTCATTCAGATTTAGAGAGAAAGAGTTCTCCGAGAGAATCCGATTAGAGCGAGACTCAAGTAGAAACCGTATGGGTCTAATAGCACCATACCCGGTATACGGTCTCTAGGATATTAGATGAATGAGGGACTATAAGTACATAGTAACTGAGGATAGATAGGTCCAATGAATGGATTCCCCTCTATCGTCTAGGGATTGCGGCGTAGTGGCCTAATATGTTCGCAGTCAATGAGTCGAGTGAATTATTATGGAAATAATAATTCATTGAGCCAAAGGGAGTTCTGATAGGTATGACTCATGGCTAGCTTGATATTAGGCCTAGAGTGTCACACACATATGGTAGGCATTGCGATGAGTAGAGGTCGGATATGAGATATCTGTCGGAGCCCCTAACTTATTGGATATCCAATAAGCCCCTGAATTATTGGATCCTATGGATAAGATCCAATAAGAGCCCATAAGAGATTATTAGATAGAGATCCACTAATCTAAGAAGCTTGGGTAGTTGGATGCAGATCTAATACCTAATAGGGGAGGATCCATTATGGTTAAGTTGATAAGGGACCTATATAAATATGAGGGATTCAATGGTTCATAGACTAGTGTCTTTGCTTGCCTCTCCTATTCTCCTCCCCCTCTCCACCTTAGAATAGGTTTGGAGTTTTGAGGAGCATCGTCACAGCTCTGCTATATGGATCACCGCTAGAGAGGAGGACGCTTGACCTCCTTCACCCTCTCTTAGAGATTGCAAGGATTCAGGGATATACGATCTTCCTATGTAACACAATCTACTCTATACACAGTTTTAAGTTTCACGGATTTTTACACATTAATCTTCGCACGATGACGAACATCTCTTTGGGAATAGGGGATTTTGTTTTTTGTTCCTCCGCTGCGCATGTGATGTTGCCCCCAAGATTTCCCAATAGTGGTATCAAAGCTAGGTTGTTCGTGCGAAAGATTGGTTTTGAACTCCGATTCCTATTACACAGATCCAAGGACATCACAATGCATATATGCAACAAGTAATATGAAGTGATAAATACCAAAATATAATAAGAAAAAAGACTGTGTGTCAAGTCACACGTGCCATCACTCACGTGATTGGCTTGCTGGGCACCTATGACTAGCAATCTCCCACTTAACCTAAAGGTAATCACTTGTGTCTGATCCCCATCAGACCCCTGTGATGCTCAAAGACAATTTGAGACAACGGCTTTGTCGGTGGATCTACAACGTTATCTTCGGATGGAACTCTTTCCACTCCTACATCTCATGTCATATCTCTCTGATTAGGAGGAACCTCCTCAGAACACTTATGATGAGACTTGAGTTCCTTCACTTTAGAAATCGCCCCGTTGTTGTCATAATATAAGGAAATCGGCTCCTAAATCTGTGATGAACTTCTTTATCCATACTCCCTCCTTTGCTGCCTCTACTGCAGCAATGTACACCACCTCTATGGTCGAGTCAACAGTAGTATCATGCTTGAAACTTTTCCAGCATACTACTCCTCCATTCAATGTGTATACATACCCCAAATTTAACTTGCTATCATCAACATCAGACTAAAAACTTTAGTCCGTGTAGCCTTCAACCCTCAGGCTACTACCTCCATATACTAGTAAAAGATCCTTAGTCCTTCTCAAGTACTTAATGATACACTTTACTATTTTCTAGTGCTCCAATCCTGGATCTACTTGATACCTACTCGTGACACTTAGAGCATACGCTATATCAAGCCTGGTATATAGCATGATATACATGATAGACCCTATTGCTTATGCATAGGGTATCCTATCCATGTTCGCCCTTTCTTTAGGAGTCTTTGGGAACATACTTCTAGAAAGCGATATCCCATATCTTATCGGTATGAGACCTCTATTGGAATTTTCCATGCCAAACCTTTTGACAATGGTGTCTATATACCTGGACTAGGACAAGCCAAGCATTCTCTTGGATATATCTCTATAGATCTGAATCCCTAAGATATAGGATGCTTCCCCAAAGTCCTTCATGGAGAAGTGTCTAGATAACCAAGTCTTTACTGTGGATAACATTCCTACATCATTTCCAATAATCAGGATGTCATCCATATATAATACCAAAAATGTGATAGGGCTCCCACTTACCTTCCTGTATACACAAGTTCATCTTCATTCTTAATGAAGTCATAAGATCTAATTGTCTCATCAAATCTTATGTACCAACTTCGAGAAGCTTGCTTTAGTCCATAAATGGATCTAAGCAACTTGCACACCTTATCTGGGTAGTCCTTGGACATGAATCCCTCGGGTTGTATCATATCCACCTCCTCCTCGAGGTTCCCATTGAAGAATGTGGTTTTCACATCCATCTGCCAGATCTCATAATCATAATGTACTGCAATAACCAATAGAATTCAGATAGCTTTTAGCATTGCTACAGGTGAGAAGGTTTCATCATAGTCAACACCTTGCCTTTGACGATACCCCTTAGCCACTAGCCTTAATCTATAGGTCTCTATCTTTCCATCTACTCTAATATTTTTCTTAAAGATCCACTTGCAAATGATGGGTACAATACCCTTGGGTGTATCAACTAGGTTCTAACCCTTGTTTGAGTACATGGAATCTATCTCAGAATTCATGGTTTCTTGTCACTTCTCAGAGTTTATACACATAATAGCCTCCTTGTAGGTCTGAGGATCAATATTCTCAACATCCTCTCCTCTAATATGTCTCATATATCTCTTAGGAGGATTGGGTACTCTATCGGACCTACGTAAGGTTGGAACTTATGTGTTAGGTACCTGAAAATACTTGGGTTGTAGAGTGGTGCTTGAGCTAGGTTCTCCAACCTCGCTCAACTCAATCATGCTCCCACTATCTCTACCAAGAATATGTTCCTTCTCAAGAAACATCGCTCTCTTAGCTACAAAGACCTTTTGGTTCTCGAGATGATAGAAATAATACCCACAAGTTTCCTTGGGGTATCCCATGAACTGCACTGCTCCATCCTTGATTCCAACTTTTCAAGGTTGTGTCTTTTAACGTAGGCAGGGCAGCCCCAAATCTTAACAATATTAAGATTGAGTTTCTTCCCTTTCCATATCTCATATGGTATAGACATTACCGACTTAGTTGGAACTCTGTTCAGAAGGTAAGCTGCGGTCTCTAGGGCATATCCCTAGAATGAGATGGGTAGGTTAGCGAAACTCATCATGGATCGTACCATGTCTAACAGCATACGATTCCTCCTTTCAGACACAACATTAAGCTGAGGTGTATAAGAAGGTGTCCATTAGGATAAAATCCCATAGTCCTTGAGGAACTAGGTAAACTCTATACTTAAGTACTCACCTCCTCGATTTGATCAAAGAGTCTTGATACTCTTTCCAATTTGATTCTCTACTTCATTCTTATACTCTCTGAATTCCTCAAATGTCCATACCTTAAGAAATTATCAATAAAGATAATAAAGTAGGAGTAACCACCAATGATATGAGTTGGCATGGGTCCACATACATCACTATGTATGAGTTCCAATAGCTCAGTGGCTCTCTCTCGCAAGTTGCATATGACTTATAATCGAATGGATCTAGATATCCATCCTTTAGCAACTTTTGAATCCTTCCCTCATGGATATAACCTAGCCTATAATGCCACAGGTATGTACTATTCACCTCATCTCATTTCCTCTTAGACACACTTACATTCATGATATGTGGAGTAGTGTCTAGCATAAACAAACCATTATGCAATGTTCCTTTTGAGATAATCTTATCATCTAATAATATTGAGCAATCATTATTTTCAAAAACTAATTTATATCCACTAATTGTCAAACATAAAAATGAGATAATATTTTTGATAATAGAAGGAATAAAATAACTTGCATCTAATGCAATAAAAGCTCCACTAGGCAGATGTAGGGTGACCTCGCCAATAGCTACTATAGCAACTTTTGCTCCATTGCCCATCTTGAGGTCCATCTCGCCTCTCGCCAATCTCCTAGGCCTTGCCAGAACCTACAATGAATTGCAAATATGATAAGTACTACCGGTATCCAATACCCATGTGTTATCATAAGAGTCTA
>LVTN01000924.1:52815-80762 GCA_001649415.1 Musa itinerans | reverse complement strand
TTTTACAGCTCTACTCCTTTTGACGGGCTTAGGAGACAACCCTTACATATTTTTCACTCCTCTCTTGAATGATCAAAACTTAGAAGAAAAGAGGGAGAAGAACTTTTGGCTTTTACAACACTTTTGAGCTCTAAAAATCATAGAATAAGATCAAGATTTCGGTGCCCTTTCATGCAGGAAAGGGTGGGGTATATATAGGCCCCAAACTGGTTTGAATTTGGAGCTCAAAAATATCATCTCCCCGATTTTCGGGGTCCTGGCGGTACCACCTCCTGATTGGGCTGTACTACCTCCTGACAGAGCTCGGAGACCGAGCTTTGGCGGTACCACCGCTTGACAGGGGCGGTTCCACCGCCTGGCAAAGCTCGGAGACCAAGCTCAGGCGGTACCACCGCTTGATAGGGGCGATTCCACCGCCTAGCAGACCTAGGAGACTGAGCTCCTAGGCGGTGCCACCGCCAGCCAGAAAATCTGGGTCCGAATGGGTTGATCCATTTGGCCCAATTTGGGTCTGTCAAGGGCCCAATTGCCCCAAGATTAAGTTAATAGGATCACCTCTCATTTCTAACTTAATCATCATGCTAACTACACTATTTTAAGACATTTACTGCAACTTGCTCTGGTGCGTCAATTGCTTCTTCCGGCGAGCTTCCGACGAACTTCCGACAAACATCCGACGAACCTTCGGCGATGCTCCGGCGGACTTCTGACAAACTCCTAGACTGGCGATGATCCACTTGGTGAGTTTCGATGAGCTTCTTTGGCAAGCTCCGGACTTCTCGGATTTGTTCCCGCAGAACCTCCGACGACCGTCCAGACTTCCATCGAACTCTCGAACCCCCAACGTGATCATGGTATTGACTCCGGCGTAACTCCTACTGCATGTCTTACTTTCATCGTAGTTAATCCTACACACTTATCTCAACATATGGATTAGATAACAATGACAATTGACTTCATCATCAAAATCTAAGATTCAACAATAAGAACTACCGGTATGCATTACCCATGTGTTATCATAAGAGTCTGATAAATGGAGACTAATCATGAATGTACTTGAAGCTTTTCTTTCGCCCTCTATGCAAGGTACTCTTTTTAGTTTCTCTTCTAGTGTCCATCTTTGCCATAGTGGAAGCACTGGCCTTTGTCCTTTGTTGGATCTTTCTTAGCAACCTTTGCTTTACCTGGTCTGCCCTTGCCCTTGCCCTTCTTAAGGGACTTTTCTACTTTTCTTTTCTTTCTAGTCTCACCAATGTAGAGAACTGGCTTCTCCTTTTTGATAGTGCTCTCTACCTCCCTCAACATATTGAGGAGCTTTGGGAGAGTCACCTCAAGCTTGTTCATATTAAAATTCATTATGAACTATAGAAAGAAATTTGGTAGGGACTGAAGCACAATGTCCACACACAAGTTATCTTCTAGGACCATTCCTAGACCTGTGAGTTTCTCTATCCACTCAATCATCTTTAGGACATGATTCTGAACCGATGTCCCCTTAGTCCTCCTAGCGCAGAAGAGGCTCTTGGATATCTCATATCATTGAGTCCTTCCCTGTTCCTCAAATAGTTTACGAACATGTAAGAGAATGGATCTGACATCCATCTTTTCATGTTGTCTCTGTAACTCAGGAGTCATAGAGCCCAACATGTAACACTAAGCAACAGTTGAGTCATCAATGTACTTCACGTAGCGAGTGATCTCGTCCTCGCTTGCCCCTTCCTCGGGCGTAGGCATCACTGTATCAAGAACGTATGTGATTTTCTCCGCCGTGAGAACAATTCTCAAGTTGCAGAGCTAATCTGTATAATTTGGACCAGTGAGGCGATGGACATCAAGTATGTCACATAAGGGATTTGAAAGCGACATTTTTTGAAAATAAAGATGTAGTAGAAATAAATAACTTGCATATTTAAAAAAAATAAATAATCAAGACATGGACTTATATCTTAATATGCTCCCACTATTTTATTGGCAAGTCATGTAACACTCTCAACACGTGAAACAAAAGTCTCTGACAGACTTCTAGTGGGGATCAGGATCCAATCAGTATTTTAGTGTAACCTCAAGAGACTCGACCAATCACACTAAGCCCAAAAGGTAGGCAACTTTTGCCGATCACAACTCCTTGTGATTCCCATCCTGTTCGGCCTCTGAATCACTATGGTCTCGAGGGACTCGACCAACCATGATGTTCAGTTAAGTCAACATCATCGTTACAAGATGAGTCTGATTCAATGATATACCCTCGAGGGACTCGACCAAGCATACTATGTCCTCAGGTCACCGGTGACATCTCTATGTCATAGGCAAGATAGCGAATCGCGATATAAGTGAGCCTTTAGAGACTCGACCAACTCAACCTACACCGGGAATCAGTCCCTACATATAACGATGGAAGGTCATGTGGCTCAATCTAATTGCCTCACATTTACCGACTTAATATTATCGAGAGAGGGGTTTCTATGATTTGGTCTCCTAATATGACATGTCACATATATGCATATTTAATATATATCTACATCGTATGCAAATATATATACATATCTAGTAGGTGTATAAGTAATCACACCAGATGATCATGGACCATAGCCTAATGTGATTAGGCCCGAGCCAGTGGGCATAATTACTCATATCAAGATATATGTGTGCAGCGGTGCATCTCTTTGCCCTGTGATCGTCCATCTCGTCCTCGTCGGTTCCATTAGCATCTCAACGCATCTCCATACAACGTAATTGTCTGTCTCGTGGGTCCCGCTATTGCTTCCACGCTCCCACTATGCCTTCTCGTGTGATTATAACTTAATCATAGGCATGCAGGCCCAACAATAAACGAAAAAAAAAAAAATAGAGGCTCGTAGGCCCCAATTATAATAGTCACAAATACACATCACACGGTCTATGATCATCCGTCCACATATCATACATCATATGTACAAATCATAATCATGTAGAACTACTAGATAATAATAAAAATAATAATCAATTAAACTTTTTAATTAATTAATATTTTTTGAAATCAAGGACATACAGGGAATTTTCTGAATTCTAAAGGGGTATTTTCATAATTTAGATAAAAGGACAGAATATATAATTTTTGAAATTCCTAGGGGCAAAACTATCTTTTGCCCATATAACCCTAATTCGCTCTTTCTCCCCTTGTTTGCTGCGGTCACCGCCACCCTGTCGGCGGTAACCCTTGCGGCGGGGGACGCGGGGGCGTCGCCCTTGCCCGTAGGCGGCGCACCTACGGCCGGCGCCCCTGCGAACGGGCGCCGTTGCAGGTGGCGCTGCCCCCGCGGGAGGGCGCCCCTATAAGCTTGCCGCCCCTGCGGGCCGTTCTACCCGCCGGCACAATGCCCGCAAGCGCTGCCCCTTGCCGAGGCAATGCCCACAGGCGCCGCCCCATGTGGTGCAGTGCCCGCCGTTGCGGGCACTATTGCTCGCAGTAGGCCGTCGGCCACTGGCAGCCAACCGCCTACACGTAGATGGCCAAGGCTGCAAGCAGTGTTTGGCCACTTTTGTGTCAGTAGGAAGGGCAGTTCATAACCAATCTTTCACATGAATAACCTAGCTCCAATACCTTTGTTGGGAAATCTTTGGGGGCGACATCACGTGCATAGCGAAAAAACAGAAAAAATAAAATCTCCAATTTCTCAAAAAGATGTTCGTCGTCATACAAAGATTAGTTCACAAAAATCCGCGAAACTTAAAAGTACGTATAAGATAAATTGTGTTACCTAGGGAGATCGTATATCCCTAAATTTTTACAGATCTCTAAGAGAGGGTAAAGGAGGTCAAGCACCCTCCTCTCTAGCGGTGATCCACACAGCAGGGCTGCAACTATTCTCCTCAAAACTCCAGGCCTGCTTTGAGGTGGAGAGGGGGAGGAGAATAGGAGAGGCAAGCTCTCGCCTATGAACCATTGAATCCCTCCTATTTATAGAGGTCCCCTATCAACTTAACCCTAATGGATCCTCCCCTATTGTGTATTGGATCTCTATCCAACTACCCAATAATCTCTCATGGGCTCTTATTGGATCTCATCCATGGGATCCAATAATTCAGGAGCTTATCGGATATCCAATAAGATAGGGGCTCCGACGGATATCTTACATTCGAACCTCTACATATCACAACGCCTACCATATATGTGTGACCCTCTAGGCGCAATATCGAGCTAGCCGTGAGTCATACCTGTTAGAACTCCTAGCTCAGTGAATTATTATCTCCATAATAATTCACTCGACTCATCGACTATGGACTTACTATGCCACTACATTACTGTCCCCAAATGATACAGGGGAATCCAATCCATTGGACTTGTTTGTCCTCAGTTATCATATACCTATAGTCCCTTATCCATCTAATATCCCAAAGACCATATACCGGGCATGGTGCTATCAGACCAAAATGGTTTCTATTCGAGTCTTGCTCTGATCGGATTCTCTTGGAGAACTCTCTCTCTCAATCCGATTAACCCTGGCTAGGGATTTTTCAAAGCAAGAATACATGGGACATTCCTCTCATGACACTGAGAGTAGATAATCCTCTATCGACACTCAATAGCCCTCGTAAGGTTGACTACCACTCCCGAAGACCGGTTGTGCTAGATCTAGGACAACCAAACCTATAAGTCTGGTATCAAAGAGTGGAGCACTCATACATGACATCCTTGGTGTCTTTAGTCTAAGGACCAGATACACCACTAGGACCACGGAATTATTGTCTGACAATAAGGCATCATCAACCATCCAACATTTCGTAAGCGGATCAATTAGTGAACTCATTCCCCAATGAGCACTTGTATTATATCTCTAGTGTCCCCATACGAGTAGCTATGAGACCAGCTATATCCATCATATAGACGGGTATACAACACACCAGTCTGTCTAATTATCTCGATGTCCATCTCGAGTAACCTATGACTGGGATTATTTAGGATCTGTGTTTAAAGGCGAATCGATCTCATTATTATGATCTCATCACGATCTGATTCCCATTACATAAATCTGAGGACATCACAATGCATATATGCAATCAGCAATATAAGGTAATAAATGCCAAAATATAATAAGCAAAAAGACTGCGTGTTAAATCACACGTGCCATCACTCACATGATTGGTTTGCTAGACACCTATAACTAGCAGTGACCTAAGGACATGGTATGCTTAGTCGAGTCCCTCGATGGTATATTATTGAATCAAACTTATCTTGTAATGATGGTGTTAACTTAATTGAACATCATGGTTGATCGAGTCCCTCGAGACCATAGTGATTCAGAGGCTGAACAGGATGAAAATCACAAGGAGTTATAATCGGTAAGAGTTGCCACCTTTCGGGCTTAGTGTGATTGGTTGAGTCTCTAGAGGTTACACTAAGATGCTGATTGGATCCCGATCCCCACTAAAAGTTTGCCGAAAACTTTCGTTTCACATGCTAAGGGTGTCGTGTGACTTGCCAATAAAATAGTGAGAGTATATTAAGATAGAAGTCCATATCTTGATTGTTTATTTTTGTAAAATCTGCATGTTATTTATTTCTGCTGCATCTTTATTTTTAGAAAATGTCGCTTTAAAATCCCTTACGTGGTATACTTGATGTCAACCGCCTCACTAGTCCAAATTATATGGATTGGCTTCGCAACTTGAGAATTGTTCTTACGGCGGAGAAAATCGTGTACGTTCTTGATACAGTGATGCCTACGCCCGAGGAAGGGGCAAGTGAGGATGAGATCGCTTACTGCGTTAAGTACATTGATGACTCCACTCTTGCTCAGTGTTACGTGTTAGGCTCCATGACTCCTGAGTTACAACGATAGTATGAAATGATGGATGCTAGATCCATTCTCCTACATGTCGTAAACTATTTGAGGAATAGAGAACTCAGTGATATAAGATATCCAATAGCCTCTTCTGCGCTAGGATGACTAAGGGGACACCGGTTAAGAACCATGTCCTAAAGATGATTGAGTGGATAGAGAAACTCACAGGTCTAGGAATGGTCCTAGAGGATAACCTGTGTGTGGATCTTGTGCTTCAGTCCCTACTAGATTCCTTTTCATTGCTTATAATGAATTTTAATATGAATAAGCTTGAGGTGACTCTCTTGGAGCTCCTCAATATGTTGAGGGAGGCAGAGAGCACTATAAAAAAAGAGAAGTTGGTTCTCTACACTGGTGAGATTAGAAAGAAAAGGAAAGCAGAAAGATCAAGTAAAGGGCAAGGGCAGACTAGGTAAAGCAAAGGTTGCTAAGAAAGACCTGGCAAAGGTCAATGGCTAGTGCTTCCACTATAGAAAAGATGGGCACTAGAAAAGGAATTGCAAAGAGTACCTTGTAGAGAGGGCGAAACATAAGCTTAGAGAAGCTTCAGGTACATTCATGATCAGTCTCTATTTATCAGACTCTCATGATAACACATGGGTATTGAATACCGGTAGTGCTTATCATATTTGCAATTCGTTGCAGGTTTTGGCAAGATCTTGGAGATTGGCGAGAGGCGAGATAGACCTCAAGATGGGTAATGAAGCAAAAGTTACTACAATAGCTGTTGGCGAGGTCACCCTACATCTACTTGGTGGAGCTATTATTGTATTAGATGCATGTTATTTTGTTCCTTCTATTATCAAAAATATTATTTCCATTTCATGTTTGATAGTTAGTGGATATAAATTAGTTTTTGAGAATAATGGTTGTTCAATATTATTAGATGATGAGATCATCACGAGAGGAATATTGCATAATAGTTTTTTATGCTAGACATTACTCCACATATCATGAATGTAAGTGTGTCTAAGAGAAAATGAGATGATGTGAACAGTGCATACTTGTGGCATTGTAGGCTAGGTCATATCCATGAGGGAAGGATTCAAAAGTTGCTAAAGGATAGATATCTAGATCCATTTGACTATGAGTCATATGCAACCTGCGAGCCTTGCCTTCATGGAAAACTGACCAACTCTCCATTTAGTGGAACTAAAGAAAGAGACATTGAACTACTGGAACTCATACATAGTGATGTATGTGGACCCATGTCAACTCACGCCATTGGTTGTTACTCCTACTTCATTATCTTTATTGATGATTTCTCAAGATATGGATATGTGTACTTAATGAAGTACAAGTCCAAGGCCTTTGAGAAATTCAGAGTTTAAGAATGAAGTGTTAAACCAGATTGGAAAGAGTATTAAGACTCTTCGATCAGATCGAGGAGGTGAGTACTTAAGTATAGAGTTTACCCAGTTCCTCGAGGACCATGAGATTCTATCCCAATAGACACCTCCTTGTACACCTTAGCTTAATGGTGTATCTGAAAGGAGGAATCCTACATTGTTAGACGTGGTACGGTCCATAATGAGTTTCATTGACCTACCCATCTCATTTTGGGGATATGCTTTATAAACTACAGCTTACCTTCTGAATAGAGTTCCACTAAGTCGGTAGTGTCTACACCATATGAGATATGAAAAGGGAAGAAGCCCAATCTTAAGGTTATTAAGATTTGGGGCTGCCTTACCCATGTTAAAAGATACAACTCCGATAAGTTGGAATCAAGGATGGAGCGGTGCAAGTTCGGGGATACCCCAAGGAAACTTGCGGGTGTTATTTCTATCATCTTAAGGACCAAAAAGTCTTTGTAGCTAGGAGATCGGTATTCCTTGAGAAGGAACACATTCTTGGCAGAGACAATGGGACCATGATAGAGTTGAGTGAGGTTAGAGAACCTAGCTCAAGTACCACTCTACAACTTGAGTCTGTTCAGGTACCTAACATACAAGTTCTAACTTTACGTAGGTCCAATAAAGTATCTCATCCTCCTGAGAGATATATGGGACATATTGGATGAGAGGATATTGAGGATATTGATCCTCAATCCTATGAGGAGGCTATTATGAGTATAGACTTCGGGAAGTGGTAAGAAGCCATGAATTCTGAGATTGATTCCATGTACTCCAATAAGGTTTGGAACCTAGTTGATGTGCCCGAGGGTATTGTACCCATCGGTTGCAAGTGGATCTTTAGGAAAAAGATTGAAGTACATGAGAATATAGAAACCTATAAAGTAAGGCTAATGGCTAAGGGGTATCGTCAAAGGCAAGGTGTTGACTATGACGAAACCTTCTCACCCGTAGTCATGCTAAAATCCATCCAAATTCTATTAGCTATTGCAGCATAGTATAATTATAAGATCTGGCAGATGGACGTGAAAATTGTATTCCTCAATGGCAACCTCGAGGAGGAGGGGTATATGATACAGCCCGAGGGATTCGTATTCAAAGACTGCCCAAATAAGGTATGCAGGTTGCTTAGATCTATTTATGGTCTAAAACAAGCTTCCCGAAGTTGGAACATGAGATTTGATGAGGCAATCAGATCTTATGACTTCGTTAAGAACGAAGATAAGCCTTATGTGTACAGGAAGGTAAGTGGGAGCGCTATCACCTTCTTGGTGTTATATGTGGATGACATCCTGATCATTGGGAATGATGTAGGAATGTTATCTACAGTAAAGGCTTGGTTATCTAGACACTTCTCCATGAAGGACTTAGGAGAAACATCATATATCTTGGGGATTCAAATCTATAAAGATAGATCTAAGAGGATGCTTGACTTATCCCAGTCCAAGTACATAGACACCATTGTCAAAAGGTATAGCATGAAAACTTCCAAGAGAGGTCTTATACCGATGAGATATGAGATATCATTTTCTAGGAGTATGTCCTCAAAGACTCTTGAAGAAAGGGCGAACATAGATAGGATACCCTATGCCTTAGCAATAGAGTCTATCATATATGCCATACTATGTACCAGGCCTGATATAGTGCATGCTCTGAGTGTCACGAGCAGGTATCAGGCGGATCCAGGCTTGAAGCACTAGAAAATAGTAAAGTGTATCCTTAAGTACTTGATAAGGACTAAAGATCTTTTACTAATATATGGAGGTAGTAGCCTCAATGTTGAAGGCTACACGGACTCGTGTTTTCAGTATGATGTCAATGATAGCAAGTCGAATTCGAGATATATGTACAACTTGAATGGAGGAGCAGTGTGCTGGAAGAGTTCTAAGCAAGATACTACTATTGATTCGACCATAAAGGCAGAGTACATTTCTGTAGTAGAGGTAGCAAAAAAGAGAGTCTAGATAAAGAAGTTTATCACATATCTAGGAGTCATGCCGGGTAGCGATGAGCTAATTTCCTTATACTGCAACAACTACAGGGCGATTGCTCAAATGAGGGAACCCGGGTCTCATCAGAAGTGTTCTGAGGAGGTTCCAACTTATTGGAGAGATCATGACCCGAGGAAATGTAGTAGTGGAAAGAGTTTCATTCGAAGATAACAATGTAGATCCATTGATAAAGGCGTTATCTAAGATTGTCTTTGAGTGTCACAGGGGTCTGATGAGGATAAGACACATAGGTGATTGGCTTTAGATCAAGTGGGAGATTGCAAGTCATAAGTGCTCTGCAAGCCAATCACATGAGTGATGACACATATGACTTGACACATAATCTTTTAAATATGTATATATATACATATATATATGTATGTATATGTATATATGTATGTATATGTATATATGTATGTATATGTATATATGTATGTATATATATGTATATATATACATATTTAAAAGATTATGTGTCAAGTCATATGTGTCATCACTCATGTGATTGGCTTGCAGAGCACTTATGACTTGCAATCTCCCACTTGATCTAAAGCCAATCACCTATGTGTCTTATCCTCATCAGACCCCTGTGACACTCAAAGACAATCTTAGATAACGCCTTTATCAATGGATCTACATTGTTATCTTCGAATGAAACTCTTTCCACTACTACATTTCCTCGGGTCATGATCTCTCCAATAAGTTGGAACCTCCTCAGAACACTTCTGATGAGACCCGGGTTCCCTCATTTGAGCAATCGCCCTGTAGTATATATATATACATATATATATATACATATATATATATACATATATATTGTGATGTTCTTGGATCTGTGCAATAGGAATCGGATAGTGATGAGATCACGATAATGAGACCGATTCACCTTTAAACACAGATCTTAAATAATCTCTATCATAGGTTACTCGAGAGGGACATCGAGATAACCAGATAGACTAGTGTGTTGTATACCCGTCTATATAATGGATGAAGCTAGTATCATAGCTGCTCGTGTGGGGACACTAGGGATATAATACAAGTGCTCATTGGGGAATAATTTCACTAATTGATCCGCTTACGGAATGCTGAATGGTTGATGATGCCTTATTGTCAAACAGCAATTTCGTAGTCCTAATGGTATATCTGGTTCTTAGACTTGAGACACCAAGGATATCCTATATGATTGCTCCACTCTTTGATACCGAATTTATAGGTTTGAATATCCCAAATCTAACACAACTGGTGATCAGGAGTGGTAGTCAACCTTACGAGGGTTATTGAGTGTCGATGGAATATTATCCACTCTCGGTGTCATGAGAGAAATATCTCATATGTTCTTGCTCAGACAAATCCCTAGCTATGGCTATTCGGATTGAAAGAGAAAGAGTTCTCCAAGAGAATCCAATTAGAGCGAGACTCAAGTAGAAACCATATGGGTCTGACAGCACCATGCCCGGTATACGGTCTCTAGGATTTTAAATAGATAAGGGACTATAAGTATACGGTAACTAAGGACAGATATGTCAAATGAATTGGATTCCCCTGTATCGTTTGGGGACTACGACGTAGTGGCCTAGTATATCCATAGTTGATGCGTTGAGTGAATTATTATGGAGATAATAATTCACTAAGCTAAAAGGAGTTCTGATATGTATGACTCATGGCCAGCTCGATATTGGGCCTAGAGGTTCACACACATATTGGTAGGCATTATGATAAGTAGAGGTTCGGATATGAGATATCCGTCAGAGCCCCTATCTTATTGGATATCCAATAGGTCCCTAAATTATTGGATCTTATGGATGAGATCTAATAAGAGCCCATAATAGATTATTGGATAGAGATTCACTATTCTAATAGGCTTGGGTAGTTGGATGGAGATCCAATACCTAATAAGGAGGATCCATTAGGGTTAAGTTGATAGGGGACATCTATAAATAGGTGGGATTCAATAGTTTATAGGCTAGAGCTTTTTTCTTCCTCTCCTATTCTCCTCCCCCTCTCCACCTCATAGCAGACCTAGAGTTTTGAGGAGCGTCATCGCAGCCCTATTGTGTGGATCACTGCTAGAGAGGAGGGCGCTTGACCTCTTTCACCCTCCCCTAGAGATCTACAAGGATTCAGGGATATACGATCTCCCTAGGTAACACAATCTATCTCACATGTGGTTTTTTATTTCACAAATTTTTGTGCACTAATCTTCGCACGATGACGAACATATCTTTGGGAATTGATAATTTTATTTTCTATTCTTCCGTTGCGCATGTGATGTCGCCCCCAAGATTTTCCTACAAATAGATGATCATCCACTCTTGGTATCATGAGAGGAATATCCCATGTATCCTTGCTCAACCAAATCCTTGGCCAAAGTCATTCGAATTGAGAGAGAAAGAGTTCTCCGGGAGAATCCGATTAGAGCGAGACTCAAGGAAAAATCGTATGGGCCTGATAGTAACATGCCCGGTGTACGGTCTCTAGGATATTAGATGGATGAGGGACTATAGGTACACGGTAACTGAGGACAAATAAATATAAAGGATTGGATTCCCCTGTATCATCTAGGGACTATAGCGTAGTGACCTAGTACGTCCGCAATCGATGAGTCAAGTGAATTATTATGGAGATAATAGTTCACTAAGCCAAAAGGAGTTCTGATATATATGACTCACGACCAGCTCGATATTGGGCCTAAAGGGTCATACACATATGATAGATATTGCAACGAGTAGAGGTTCGGATATGAGATATCCGTCAGGGCCCCTATCTTATTAGATATCCATTAAACCTCTGAATTATTGGATCTCATAAATGAGATCCAATAAGAGCTAATAAGAGATTATTAGGTAAAGACCCACTAATCTAAAAGGCTTAGATAATTGAATAGAGATTCAATACCCAATATTGTAGGATCAATTAGAGTTAAGTTGATAGGGGACCTCTATAAAGAAGAGGGAACCAAACAGCTATAGGCTATGCCTTTTTGGTTGTCACGCCCTATTCTCTTCTCCCCTTCTCTTCAGCCAGCAAGGGCATATAGAGATTTGGGTAGCGATTCGAGGAGTATCTTCACAGCCCCTATCGTGTGGATCATCGCTAGAAAAGAGGACACTTGACTTCCTTTATCCTCTCTCACAGATCTGTAGGATTTTAGGAATATACGATCTCCCTAGATAACGTAATTATCTCATACGTAGTTTTTAGTTTCGTCGGTTTTTGCGTACCAATCTTCGCATGACGACGAACACTTTTTGGAAATCTGAGATTTTTATTTTTTGTTCTTCTACTGCACATGTGATGTCACCGATTGATTTCCCTATAAGTATACTAAGGATTCTCTTCACCCTTTAACTATCGGAAGAGGCATGCACCCTATATTCTCGATGCTATATTTCTGGACTTCTCGCTTTGTCTTTAAGTAGAACAGGATATTTACAACCAAACTCAATCTTATCTTTAATAACTAAGTGTTAGGGGACTCTCTAAAGCATGCAAAAGCCTAAAGGCCCACTGTTAAGGTCTAAGACGAAACTAACTTGATGCTTGATCGGCCCTCTAATACAACCAAAGACTCTAAGATGCCTTGAAATAGGCTCTTTTTTTTTTTGTGAATTGAGCCAACAATAAATAAGAACCTTTCCAATCTAATTCATCTAACACAACCGTCTGGTTAAGTCATTTTAGAGAAAAGGTCTTGAGAGATGTTTTCTCTTCTCTTTCAACAGACAATCATCTGACTCTTTCTTCGATGAGAGAACATGCTTTCTTTCTATAGGACGAGGACTTGGTGGCTCCAACTTAGAATCCTAATAACCCTAGATTCTTCCCCTTGCCGCAATAGAATGTAGTAGCTGAGTGAGGGTAAACATTTAGGTCTAAACTCTCTCATGAGCAGATAGGTTTTTCCTTTTGATAGAGATATATAGATAATGTGGTAGGATTTTCCCTAATGAAATGGGTATAGACTCCCGAAGGCACTAACGCTAAGGAAAAGGAATGGATGCCCACTCTTTCAATGAAGGGTGCAGTGCATTACTCTACTTATAGTACTATGGGTATGGGGGGATTTCATCGATATTAAGTCAACTATAAAAGAAACTATTTATCTTGCTTTCAACTGTCATTGTGTAGGAAAGAGGGGTTCTACCTATGCTTGGTTACTGGTCCCAAAAAGGATGGGGAAAAACCAACTAGAAAGAAGAATAGTGGGTCTCTATCACTAGGTAGGCAACTTTCTTCGTAACTCATCGTACAAGATCTCCGAGAACGAATGGTCTCGACTAGACCTGAAATCCAAAACCGACTACTACTACTGTAATATATTCTAATGTGGTAGATGGCAACTCTGACATGTTGCCACCGATAACATGTTGTTCGATCATAAGGAGTCTTTCATTCTCACGTGGCTTGAGGGTATGAAATATATCACCTTTTGTTTTTCAGACTTTAGCAACCTTATTTGTTTCTCCGATCCCCCATTTACTTTCTTGGGGTTCGTCTTTACTTCTAATCTTAAAGGCAAGTGGTTTTCTTCCATGGGCTAAAAGAGAATCTTGTCCTCAATCCTTGCTTTCGGAGTCAGCAAAGACCCAAGGAAACATTACTATTTGAATTTTTCTACGTGGATGATTTATATAGTTGGGTCTGGGAACCAGCTATGTTAATGCAGTAGAGTTGGATCTTGAGACATTCCTCGGGTTGGCAAGATGGCTTCCCTCTACATTGATGAAATATTATACAACTGATCCGAGATGAAGATCCAGTCTAGTAGAGTTGGGAGGGGTTTTCAGATGCTGCTTAACTTATATGTATGATCTCCTCCATTAAGCCTTTAAGCAAGGTCCACAAAATCGTACCGTACCGGAGTTTCGACCTGAGCTCAGTACGGTACGGTATGGGTGTACCGAGTACTGTAGCAGTGCTATAGTACTACAGTGCATTGCTACAGTACTGTAGCAGTGCACTGTTTTGAACTGCTACAGTACTGTAGCAGTGCACTGTTTTGCACTGCTACAGTGCATTATTTAACTGCTGCGGTGCATTGTTTGCACTGTAGCACTGTACCGGCCGTATCGCCCGGTACGGGCGGTTCGCGTACCGGTACAGGCGGTCCGCGTACCGGTACGGGCGGTCCGCGTACCGGTATGGGCGGTCCGCGTACCGGTAACCTGTCGGACCGGTACGTACCGCCCGTATCGGGCGGTACACATCGAAATTGCCGACCTTGCCTTGAAGTACTAAAGAAAAATGGATTGGAAGTGCTGATCGGAGGACGGATAGGCTATTAGGTGGTTGGTTGGATTCTGCCAAACCGATAGCTCAAAAAAGGAGAATGCAATTGATGTAAGCATAACAATTATAATTATGATAATATTATACAGAAAACTTAAATGTCAAAGATATCATTCAGGAAGTCTTTATCTAGTCTATAGATGCATTATGCTCAGATCTGAAAACTGTAATGATACCGATATGTAAAGAAAAAGTATAATAATACCGATCTGAAAACTCTTGTAAACTTAATAATTTATATTTGTTTCTATGAGGTACTATCATTTTATAGGTAAGAGTAAAGGATCTAGGATGGTAATTAGTAGAAAAGACCATCTCATCAAGGTCATCTCCTAAGGAATACTATTACAATTGGATCTTTTTTTCTATTGGTCAATAACCATAATTAGAATCCAATCATATCTATAATATATCTTACCTAATTAGATAGAGTCATATAATCTAATATTCTTTTACTTGGTCCATTAATTCGTAAGATATAAAAAATAATTTAAAACCCATTTGCTCATCTTGCTTCGAATCATAGTCTTGTTTTGAACCATGACACCTTGCTTATCTTGCTTATTTTTAAAGATCTATTTAATGCTAATTTCAAAATGATCACTAAATCTACGAATAAGCATCCAAATTTTATTTCTTTTAAATTGATTTAGCTCTTCGACTCATGAATCATCTTTAAGAGCATCGTTGATATGTTTAGGCTTAATTTGAGATAAAAAAAATATCATTTACATAAATATTTATTTAAAGAAGAACAAGTTTAGACATCTTTTGAAATATCCCACTAATTAGATCATATGTTTATTTATATGCTTCCATTTCTTATGTAAAATTTATTTAAAAGTAGATGTATCATTTAATAATTAAAGATCTTTTATTAAAAACTTGATAAGCTTTAAATGTAGAGGAATATTTAAGTAAAATACTTTTATCAAATCTTCCTAAGATATTCTTATCATTTAAAATAAAATATTTATAATAAAAAGTTTTAAAATATAAAATATTAGGTCTTTTATTGTTCCATAATTCATAAGGAGTCTTAGATAAATGAGATCTAAAAGAACCATATTCATGACATAACATGTTTTGTTAATGACTTTCACCCAAAAATATTTAGGTAGACTATGCGTATTAAGCATGGTATTTGCTATCTCTTGTAAGCTTTTATTCTTTCTCTCAATAACTTAATTTCATTACGAATTTTTCAGAATAGAAAAATTATGGTAATGCACATTTAAATCATAAAATTCTTAAAAATTATAATTTTTAAATTTACTACAATGATCATAATTAATATAAAAAATCATAAAATCTTTTTCATTTTAAACTTATGTATAAAACTTGATAAAATATTTAAAATAATTATTTTTATTTGTTAAGAAATGCATTCAATTATATCTACTATAATAATCAGCAATCACAAAAGCATATTTACTACCTCTTAGGCTTATGATATCAATAAGTCTAAATAAATTCATGTGAATTAGTTATAATGGTCTAAAGATACCTGGTTTTTGGATTTGAAGCTAATCTATATGTTTTCCTAATTAGCATATATCATAATTTTATCTTTAATAAATTTGATTTTAAGCATTCCTCTTACAAGTTCTTCGGTTTTAATTTGATAAATTAATTCTATACTAGCATATCTTAGTCTCCTATGCTAAAGTTATGTATCATCATTCAAAATTAAAAAAATAAGTTGGTATATTTATGACCAATAGTATGAACATGATCATTTCTTAAAGTTATCAAGGATATATTCTTATTTTGTATATGTATGATGTAAGTATGAGATTCAAATTTAGCTTTATATCCCCTATCACTAAGTTAGTTAATACTTATACAATTATGTTTCAAACCATATACCAAAAGCATATTTTCAATCAAGAGATTTAATTTATTATTAATATTTTTGATGCCAATAATTTTTTCTTTGTTATAATATATTCTTCATCTTGGTTAATGAGCTTTGACAAATTTACTAGATCTTTGATCATGTGCCTTGTGTTGAATCTCATATTTTGATGATGAAATCAATTGATAAGTTTGTGATCTAATCTGCATTTTGAGTGACGTAGGACTAACTTCGATCAAGGAGAGGTAAATTGATTGAAGTAGGAGGAATTGGACGTTGGGCTGGAGTTGAACATGTCAGGAGCTTGGACGTCGAGCCGGATGATCGATCGACGGGCCGACATAAGGACTTCGTGCCATGAGTTCGGGCATCGAACCGAAGGATTGGACATTGTGCTAAGGAGATCAGAAGTTGTAGGTATCAACATGCTGATTAGGCAATACGCCAAAGGGAGAACGATATGCCGAAGGATCGGATGAAGCATCAGAAAAACCAATGACATGCTGGACAATATATGATTTGTGCTTTATAATAATTTGTTTAGATTGAGTTAGTTTAGGTCTAATTGAGTTGATATTTAAATGAATAATGCCAACTCAATTAGGAGCTTATTGAGCCTGAGTTAGGGCTGTTTTAGGCCAAGTGAGGCCCATGTAGTAACCCTCAATAGGCCTAGGTGGTGGCATTGCTTGGGACTCGGCCTCCCAGGTTGTTTGTGCGGTGGTACCACCTAGTGTCAATGTCAGACTGAGTAGTGGTACCACCTAATATCAGACTAATAGGTGGTGGTACCATTAATTGTCAGTTTGTTAGGCGGTGGTACTGCCCAATATTGGTAGTGATACCGATAGTACCCCGAAAACCTAGGATGAGATCATTTTGGTCCTAAATTTGAATCCATTTGAGGCCTATAAAAACCCCACTCATCCTTGCTTAGTGAACACAAAAACTAAGAATAAAAATTAGGGAAAATATTATTGTAATCTTACGAGAATTCCCCTCCTCTGGCTCTAAGTGTTGATTTCAGTTTAAGAGAGGGGTGAGTGGGTTGTAAGTTATCTCCTAAACCTGTGAAAATGATAAAAGGGTTGTAAGAGGATAGTTGGTCTTCGCCCATTGAAGGAAAACTGTTAGTGGACACCGATTGCCTCAACGGAGGAGAAATCGAAAGTGGATATAGGTCACAACGATTGAACCACTATAAAATTAGTGTGTACTTTCTTGTTGCTCTTCATTACTATTGTTTTCTACCTTAATTGCTTATCACTCTTATTCTAAATCAAGCATACTTTCAATATCTTTTCTGAATGTTTTTATCAAGCTGAAAGTTTTGAATCGACTTAATTTTTACGTAAGCACTAATTTATCCCCCCCCTCGTGTCGATTTCGATCCTAATAGTTGGTATCAGAGCCACATTTTTCTCGTTTAGCTTAACACCCAAGAGAAATGACTTTTATCGACAATTAAGAGGGTCTTTCTATCATTCATCCTCCTATGTTCAATGGGATGATGGATTGTACATATTGGAAAACTCGAATGAGAGTTTTCTTGCTTTATATGGATTTTGATTTATGGAATATTATTGAAAGCGGTTTTCAAAAGTCTTCTAAACCAATGAATGAATTGAATGATTTAGAGAAGAAGACTTTTTCTTTGAACTAGAGCTATGAACGCTCTATTTTGTGCTTTGAACAAAAATGAGTTTAATCGTATTTCTTTATACGAAACTGTATATGAGATTTGACACACACTAAAAGTAACTCATGAAGGCACGAATAGAGTTAAAGAGATGCATGATTTTGAATTATTTTGAATGAAAATAAGTGAAACCATTAGAGACATATACACCCGTTTTATGAATGTCGTCAATGGTTTGAAAGTACTTGGTAAAAGTTTTTCTAATTTTGAACTTGTTAATGAAATACTAAGATCCCTTCAAAAAAGTTGGGATCTGAAAGTGACAAAAATACAAGAGACAAAGGACTTGAACAATATCCTCTTTGAAGAACTTATCGGATCCTTAATGACCTACAAAATGACTTGTATCGAACATGATGAACTTGAAAACAACCTTCTAAAGAACAAAAAGGATTTGTCACTTAGAACAAATAAAGAGCACTCGAGCGAAAGCTTAAGTGATTATGACTTTGAACTATTAACAATAAAGCTTAAAAAGTTCTAAAAAAAAAGAATCAAAAAATAAAAATAAACTTAAAAAGAAGAAGCTGCTAAAGAATAAGAAAGCATTCAATGTGACTTGGGACGAAACAGGTGCATCCGAAGACGAGAAGCAAAACAACAAAAGCAAAGTGATAAGCTACGCCTTAATGGCTTTTGACAACAAGGCAAGTGACTGAACCAAAACCCCTTTACTATAAAATTACTTGATGCATTTCATGAGTTATTTTTAAATTAGTATATAAAATGTAAAAAAAAGGAGATCATGTTTCTCTTTCTAGTGATTTTAAAAAATTAAAAAATTTGAGCATAACAATTGCATAAAGAGTTAGATTCACTTTAAAAAAGAAAAATATATTTCTATAACAAACAATAATAAAGAAAAGATCATGATTGAAACTTGATGATTTTTGTTATAATAAATCTTTTGATTGAAAATGGTTTATGGTTACACAAATAATAATCTATTAATCTTGATAATTTTCATATTGCTTTTCAGTTTTAAACGATGAGACAATGCTTTTGTATGGAAGAGTAGGGCATGCTAGTATAAAGTCAATCACACAAAATAAAACTAAAAAATTTTAGCTATTTTTAATCTCATGGGAATCAATGTACATTATTTTCAATGAATTTTTCAAATGTAAGAAAAGTGATTTTGATGATGAGTTTATAGTTGACAAATTGAATTTAAATGAAATTTTTTGATGATGAAATTTTCAATGAAATTTTTTCAATGAACATTCTTTTGATTTCTCTACTTAAGGTATCTTTTATGAGAATCAAAATCTTTTCTATCTTTGATTATTTCTTCTTACTATTTTCTAAAAAAGAGATGTATTCAAATTAACCATATTATGTCACTTGACTTCTTGATGTTATGACTTAAATTTTATAATGTACAATTGCCTTGTATTTATGATTTGTATATCTCATAATATGATTAAATCATTGATCTAAAAAAAGAGAAAAATTATACTATTATATTCTTCCCTTCTCTTTAAAAATAATAATGGGGGTGAAAGTCTTGCTAGCTTGCAAAAGGAAGTAAAAATTGCCAGCTTGCACATTGCAAAAGAAAACGAAATTGCTTGGTTGCATATTTCAAAAAAGTAGAAACTCACTATCTTGCACATCTCAAGAGAAAAGTGCTAGCTTACTCATCTCAAGAGAAGCAAAACTTATTAGCCTTCATACTTAAAAAAGAAGCAACACTTGCCAACTTGTTAGCTTCCATGTTCTAAAGTGATGTAAATATTGCTAAATTACTAGCTTGAAAACTTGTTAGTTACACTTCTCCTTTTTGTTGATGACAAAGGGGGAGAAGTTATGATAATGATCATGCATGGTGTACTTTGAACATGTTATGAAATACTCATGATTTTAAGATGCATGCAATGGTGTGATTAATTGGTTCTTTCAATATTCATGATGCATGCAATGATGAAATAGTCATGATTTTCTGAATTCAAAGTTTCTATCAATATGACATATTGATAGAGAGAGTTTAGTTTAAACTTCGTCATCAATTGATTGTCATCATTAAAAAGGGGAAGATTATTGAATCTCGAATTTTGATGATGAAATCAACTGATGAGTTTGTGATCTAATCTGCATTTTGAATGACACAAGACTAGCTTCGATCAAAGTGAGGCAAATTAATTGAAGCAGAAGGAATCAAATGTTGGGCCAGAGTTGAATTGCTAGTCATATGTGCCTTACAAACCAATCATGTGAGTGATGACACGTGTGACTTGACACGCAGTCTTTTTGCTTATCATGATGAGATCATGATAATGAGACTGATTCGCCTTTAAACATAGATCCTAAATAATCCCGGTCATAAGTTACTCAAGAGGGATATCGAGATAACCAGACAGACTAGTGTGTTGTATACCCATCCATATGATGGATATAATTGGTCTCATACTTGCTCGTGTTGTGACACTAGGGATACAATACAAGTGTTCATTGGAGAATGAGTTCATTGATTGATCCGCTTACGGGATGCTAAATGGTTAATGATGTCTTATTGTTAGACAATGATTTTATAGTCCCAATGGTGTATCTGGTCCTTAGACTTGAGACACCAAGGATGTCCTATTTGAGTGCTCCACTATTTGATACTAGACTTATAGGTTTGGATGTCCCAAATCTAGCACAACTAATCATCGGGAGTGATAGTCAACCTTACGAGGGCTATTGAGTGTCGATAAAGGATCATCCACTCTTAGTGTCATGAGAGGAATGTCTCATGTGTTCTTACTCAACAAATCCCTAGCTAGGGTCATTCGGATTGAGAGAGAAAGAGTTCTTTGGGAGAATTCGATTAGAGTGAGACTCAAGTAGAAACCGTATAGGTCTGATAGCACCATGCCCGGTATACGGTCTTTGGGATATTATATGGATAAGGGACTATAGGTACATGGTAACTGAGGATAGATAAGTTCAATGGATTAGATTCCCCTGTATCGTTTGGGGACTACGGCGTAGTAGCCTAGTACGTCCATAATCGATGAGACGAGTAAATTATTATGGAGATAATAATTCATTGAGCTAGAAGGAGTTTTGACAGGTATGACTCATGGCCAGCTTGATATTTGGCCTAGAATGTCACACACATATGGTAGGCATTGCGATGAGTAGATGTTTGGATATGAGATATTCGCCGGAGCCCCTATCTTATTGGATATCCAATAAGCCCTTAAATTATTAGATTCTATGGATGAGATCCAATAAGGGCACATGAGATATTATTGGCTAGAGATCCACTAATCTAAGAGGCTTAGGTAGTTGGATGGAGATCCAATACCCAATAGGGGAGGATCCATTATGGTTAAGTTGATAAGGGACCTCTATAAATAGTAGGGATTCAATACTTCATATACTAGAGCCTTTTGCTTCCTCTCCTATTCTCCTCCTCTCCACCTCAAAGTAGGCCTAGAGTTTTGAGGAGCATCGTCGCAGCCCTGCTACGTGGATCATCGCTAGAGAGGAGGGCGCTTAACCTCCTTCACCCTCTCCTAGAGATATGCAGGGATTCAGAGATATATGAACTCCCTATGTAACACAATCTCACACGTGGTTTTCTATTTCATGGATTTTGTGCACCAATCTTCGTATAACGACGAATATATCTTTGGGAATTGGGGATTTTGTTTTCTGTTCTTTTGCTATGCATGTGATGTCGCCCCCAAAGATTTCCCAACATGAACATATCAGGAGATTGGGTATCAGGCTAGAGGATCGATTGACGTGCCGACAGAAGGACTTTATGCCGTGAGTTTGGGCATCAAACTGAAGGATCAAACATTGTTCCAAGGAGATCGGAAGTTGCGAGAGTCAACATGTCGATTGGGTAATACACCGAAGGAGAGGACGATGCACCGAAGGATCAAACAAAGCGTCGAAAGAACCAATGACATGCCGGACAATATATGATTTGTGCTTTGTAATAATTTGTCTATATAAAATTATTTTAGGTATAATTGAGTCAGTATTAAGATAAAACAATGTCAACTCAATTAGGGGTCTATTGGGCATTAGGGGATGTTTTGGGCCAAGTGAGGCCTATGTAGCAACCCTCAACAGGCCCAAGCAATGGCATCATCAGGGCTAGCGGTGGCATCGCTTGGGACTCAGCCTCCCAAGTTGTTTGTACAGTGGTACTACCCAAACACAGTCTTCAAGATTGTGTTAAGCGATGGTACCGCCAGATTGAGCGATGATATCGCCCAATGTTAGTGTCAAATTGACAGATAGTGGTATCACTAGTTGTCAATCTGTCAGGCGGCGGTACCACCCAATATTGATGATGGTACTGCTAGTACCCCGAAAATCCGGGATAAGATCATTTTGGTTCTAAATTTGAATCCATTTAGGGCCTATAAAAACCCCACTCATCCCTTCTCTATGAACACAACAACTAAGAACAAAAATTGGGGAAAACACTTTTGTAATCTTGTGATAGTTCCCCTCTTCTAGCTCTAAGTGTTAATTTCAATTTAAGAGAGGGATGAGTGGGATGTAAAGATTATCTCTTAAACCTGTAAAAAGGATAAAAGAGTTATAAGAGAGTAGTTAGCTCACAACAACCGAATCACTATAAAATTGGTATGCACTTTCTTGTTTCTTCATTACTATTGTTTTCTGCCTTAATTGCTTATCACTCGTATTCTAAGTCAAGCACACTTTCAATATCTTTCCTGATATGTTATTATCAAGCCAAAAGTTTTGAATCAACTTAATTTTTGCATAAGCACTAATTTAGTCCCCTCTCTTAGTGTCGATTCAGTCCTAACACCTTGAGCATCTACTATCAAGAAACTATTTTTTGCTTCTACCTCTTTTTTGGAGGCATACCTATAAAAAAATGGAGTTTGCTTTGAATACCCATTTAACCTTCAATAATTTTATGATTAGATCTATTTTTCTTATTTGTTTGGCTTTAAATAACTTATGGTTCTTTTAGGAACTCAAACTAACTTAATATGATTATATTTTTTTAAAAAGCATATGTAAGCATAGTGATCAAACTTTTCACATAAGTTGTATTTAACATTATGTAGTGTAGATCCCTTTATAAATTTGATTAGCCTTTGATATGTGTTATTATTTGTAAAACTAATTATTTTTTTTAACCGTATAAATTTGTTTAGTAAGAATTATACCAAATGACTTATTTTTAATTTAAAAATTTTCTAGCATTTATTATACATTCTTGTATTCTTTTTAAAAAATTCTATTATATCATTACTATCAATTGATTCTTCTAAGCAATGTTGTAGTTTCACATTCATGGTAATTAAGTCTTTTTGTACATTTTTAAAGTATGTGATTTTTGAAATAATTTATTTTTTAGTTCAAGATTAAATAATTTTAAATCTTCACATTTAGTTCGAGTACAAAATATTGATGTATATTTGTCATACATAATTTTTAATGTATGAAATTCATTAGTAAGTAATGCATGGTCCCTTTTTAATGAACTATATTTCTTATTAATCTTTTATAGTTCATCATATAAATTTTGAAATGCTTCAAGTAATTCTTCATGTGAGAAGAAAATCTGAGGAGAGTCAAATGCCTCATCATTGAAAGCCATCAAGACGTAATTTACCAATTTTTGTTTATTGATTTACTCTTTCACTTTTGACTTATTTGATTTATCCTATGTTACTTTAAGTAATTTCTTCTTCTTTTTGGTTGATGATTTTTTTTTTCAATTATGGACATTCATTTTTTAAGTATCCCAACTTTAAGTGATTTCATCATCTTTCTTGTGCTCATTTTTATTCTTCCATTCTCTTCTTGCTAGATTTGTTTTATTTTTTCTTATGAACTGTTTGAGTTTTTTTTTAAGAAGTATTATATTTTTATCATCACTTGAGCTTTCACTGGAGTAATATTTTTTAAATTTGAAAGCAATATCCTTTCTTTTCTTAAGAAGATTTTTCTCTTCTTCATTATGTACATTATATATCATTTCATATGTCATTAAAAATCGTATGAATTCTTTAAAAGAAAGATTATTTAAATCTTTAGTTTCTTGAATATCGTTACATTTGGATTTCAACTTTTAGGAAAGAATCTTAAAATCTTACTCAACAATTCAAGATTATCATAGTTTTTACTAACAGCTTTTAATCCATTGGCAATATCCATAAAATAAGTATGCATGTCATCAGTAAATTCACTTGATTTCATTTTAAATAACTCATAACTATGCATAATAGAAGATTGATTTTAGATTCCTTTACTCTATTGGTTCTTTCACGTGCGATTTTAAGAATATGTTATATATCATGTGTTGTGGTAGAAGTAGAAACTCAATTAAATTTATTTTTATCTTAAGAATAAAATAAAATATTTAAAGTTTTAACATTTAAAAAAAATAGTTTTTTAAAATCATTCCACTCATTTATCGATTTAGTAGATTTAAAAAAATCAAATTCAACAACATTCTATAAATCATTATTTATAGAGTGATAGTAAATTCTAGTTTATATTTTTTAATAAGTGTAATCCATCCTATTGAACATAAGATGACATGAGAGAGTGTTCCTCTTAATTGCATGAAAATATCATTAATACTTTTTTAAGCATTAATCCAAATACAAAATATTGCTTTGATATAAATTGTTAAGATGACACTAGAGGAGGTTGAATTAGTATAATAAAAGTTTTAATCGATTTTGAAACTCGATTAAAATATTAATATATTTTAAAAATTGGATTGATCATATTAAAGTTACAAGTAAAGATAATATAAAAACTTAAAGAAATACAAACCAATTTATAGCAACACTCATACAAGAAGGAAAAGATTATAGCTATCCACAACATGAATTGAGCTATCAACTTCAAATGGAAGAAAGTAAAAACACAGGGTTGCTTCAAAACTTGCTATAAGAGAGCTCTAAGAATAAGAACTCATATAGGCATCGGTATCCTTATTTCAAATAATCTTATTAGTGTACCTATAATGTAATTGATTAACCTAACCTAACTGCTTACTCTAAACACTAAAGAAAGCAAATCATATAGCGTTCCACATATAAAAATTAGTAAACAAACTCTGTTTCTCAAAAACCTAAAAAGAAATCTGCTTCAAAAGAATCTTATTACTGTACTATATTATGTAAGAAATTAACAACACTCGATTTTAGAAATTTATGAATAATGTGATTGACATCTAATAGAATATCATAATAATACAATATAATATACTTAACGAGCTTCTTTCAACATTACTTGAAACGAGATACTCAACTTGCATTAAATAAACACAAGGCACCATTGGGCCAGTGTGAAGTAAACCACTTATTTCAATAGTATTCACTAAGTCAATATTTCATTTCATCTCACCCTAACGCATCCCGAAACTCCAAGAAGCTAATGCACCTCTTTGAGTAAGCTAAAGCACAATGGAACAATAAAACAATAATGTTTTTTTCCTAATATAACATAGTGTAACCTAATCTAACTGCTTCCATCTAAACTCACTTAATTGAATAGAAAATAAGAAAGCATGTAACATATAGAATTTAGTAAACTATTTATTACTTTAGTTTCAGAAAGGAATTATTATTGCTTCCTTCAATCGTTCATATATTGATTTTCTTAGTAGAGTCTTTTTTTTTTTTTTGCTCGTTTTAAGCATCTATCTCATAACCAATACTTAACTAATATCGCTACATGGGGGAAGAATAAGGATTTTGCTCAAAGATGTAAAACAATTATTTTGGTGCCTATGCCTACATCCTTTAATTAAGTATATAGTCTAGGGTTCCTAACTCACTTATTACCTGTCTTTATAGTATAGTAGTAAAGGGTTCCTAACTCACTTATTACTTTTGTCCTTTAAGTATAGTAGTAAAGGGTTCCTAACTCACTAATTACTTTAATCACTCATAAAATACTGCAACTTTGGTCATTATCAATTTCAAGTACGAACTGGAAGTAGTCAATGTTCTTGTTCTTGAAACCGAGTGATGTTGATTTACATATACAGAATATATCACTATAGGGTTCAAATACTTATTTATGCTTACTATAGTAAAAGTTATAAGATTAGATAACTGTGACTCTGTCTCTGTCATTTAATAAGCTGTGTATAGGGTTTCCTAACTCAATGACTCTTTTATTGCCTAAGGCATGATTGCTCTTAACGGTAAATGAAAAAGCGAGATTGGGAAAGAAGAATCTTTCCCAAATAAGATTCTTTACCAATAGAGTATGAAATAAGAATGAGATAAAAAAGAGTGGGGTAATCAATTACATAATATAATATGTAGCAGTATTTTTAATCAATTCTATATCTGTATAGATAGATGAAATAAAAACAAGCAAACAAGCAAGGGCTTTGCCTGAGTTCCAAGTTCGCCGAATGTTGTGTGTCAGTGATTATTGAGTTTAGTTTATGAAATTTTTAGTAAAGCTTTCTATTGTACCTTAGATAGACATCTATTACACTTTGTTCTATTACAGATGTTTTTTATTTTTTTATTTATTCAGCACATAAACTGTTTGTCATTTTCTTATTTTCTTATTTTTTATTTCTATCAAAATATGATGGATCCATACTATATTTTTTAATATTTAAGCTTTTAAATTGGTGAAAAATCTAGAAAATTTAGCTCACAGAAGGCAAGTCAAGGTATTCGATATACTATTTTTGGAGTGAATTCAAAAATAGTATATCTGATGCAAGTATTGGACAAAATATTATGAAATTTTCATGAAAGCTTTGCATTTCACCTAGATGGACATCTACGATACTTTTCCTATTTTATAGATTTTTTATATTTTTTTTATTAATCAGCATCTGAACAATTTATAATTTTCCTTTTTTATTTTTTTATTTTTACCAAAATATGATAGATCCTTGCAATGTTTGTTTATATTTGAGTTGCTAAATAGGTAAAAAAATATATAATAAAAATTTGGTCTACAAAACATAAGCCCTGATATCAGATGGACTGTTTTTTCGGTAAAATTAAAAATAGTATATTTGATATAAGGACTGATTAAGATGTTATGAAATTTTTAGTAAACCTTCCAATGACATCCAGATTGACATTCGTGATATTTTTTTCTATTTTATATAATCTTTTGATATTTAAAGCATTTGAACATTTTGAATTTATACTTATTTTTTTTATTTTTTATTAACCAGAAAAATATGATTTATCCACGCAATATTTTTAAATTTTGATCTTTTAAATAGGTGAGAAACATATTATAAAAAAATGATTCACAAAATCCAAGCCCTTTATCTTTTATCATTTATTTTTATCAAATATAACTAATATTATATTATACTTTAATTAATTGTTATTTGTTAAAAATTTATTGTTTATACTTTTTATTATTTTTTTATATTTTAATATATTTTGAATATTTATTTATTATTTTTCATATTATGAATGGATATGTTAGTTAATTATTTAATATAATTTATTTTATTATTAATATTATATATTATAAATTTAATATTTGAGGGACAAAATTAATAAATAAATATTTTTAAAAATATTTAAAAAAATAATGGTAATAAAAACATTTAATATTCATTTTTATGTTTTTTAAATATTTATAAATATTTTTTTTATTTTTTATCTTTTTAACAATTAAATATATTTGAATATATTTATTTATTATTTTAACTATTATAAATTAATATATATCAGTAAATCTGTGAATATAATTCATTTTGAATCCATTTAAGTTTTAGATTGATTAAATCAGTTCAATTGTATGGATGGTATATTAAAAAGAGGTAAAAAAAGATAATGAATTTTAAGGAGAAAAGAAATTATTAGAGTGTTTATGGCATGATCTACAACAGCAACATAGCAAACTATACAATGGCCGAAATGAGGAAGGAAGCAGCAGAGCAGATATGCAATCAGGATATACATATATATATATATATGTATATATATATATATA